>VZQC01003012.1:2366211-2517963 GCA_009823505.1 Rhizomys pruinosus | reverse complement strand
ACCAGCCAGGGTTGCTTAGGGAGACCCTGTCTCAAAAAAACAAACAAAAACCAAAACCCCCCCAAGACAACAAAAAAACCCCCACAAAACAAAAAAGCAAGAACAACAATAGCAAAAATGAATCTAGAACCAGCAGTTGCTAACTTGGTTTATTTATTTTTATTTTATTGTATATGAATATGTGTAAGTGCTTCAGAGACAGTTTAATTCTGAAGAGGTAATGTTAAAATTTGAGGTTAGAGAATAATGAAATGCTAAGAAATTGAAGAGCTTAATTTAGTCTATGTCACTGCATGGCCTTGTGGAAATAATTTTATCTTAGTGCCTTTTGCCCTAACTGTAAAATGGACATAGTAACAGTTGCTATGACTGGATTACAGAGTTATGAAGCAACTAAATAAAATGAGTATAAAGAAATCTTTGCAAACCATAATTTGTCAGCTAGTTGTTCTGTGATGATAAACACTTTACAGTTGCTTACATTATTGAATACCACCTGTTCAGTAACAGAGACTATGTCAGGTGTATAACATGATTTTTCCAACCCTCAGAATGATCATGTAAGCTAATTGATGGTATCTCAGAGATAAAGAAGCAGAGGCCTGTCATGGTAAAGGAAACAAATTTGTTCAAGGTTTTGCTGAAGTAAAAGTGGCAGACTGTAATGCATGTCCACCTGAATCCAGTGGCTGTGGTCATTTTCAGTTCCAAGGCTGCTTGGGTTTTTATGTGTAGAGGGCATGGAATTTTTTTTTTTTTTTGTCTTTTCAAGACAGGTTTTCCCTGTAGCCCCAGCTGTCCTGGAACTCACTCTGTAGACCAGGCTGGCCTTGAACTCACAAAGATCCGCCTGCCTCTGCCTCCCGAGTGCTAGGATTAAAGGCGTGCGCCACCACGCCCGACAGAATGTTTTTTGTTTTTTTTTAATTTTTGCTAATCTTGTGAGCAATGCCTCCATAGCAAACACTAACTTCTTCCTTGAGCTTTATTTACCAACTAGCCATTACTTTATTTCCCTGCTAAAATTAAATAATTAACATAATGAATTTTTTACAATGTCTTCAATTAATTTCTATCTTCTAAAGAAATTAAGTATCTGAATCGAAGTATATGCTTCCATCAGTCAACAAACAATTGGTCATTATGTGAGGGCTGGCTTCACAGTAAAGAGCTAGAGATGAAGATACACAAGCAGACCCCACCCAGCCACTTCCTTCTCTACCACATACACCAGAAATCAGAACTTCTCTTCTGTTGTTCCCATGTTTTCTAACCATTGGATCCAGGGGACAGTGCTGCCCTCCACTCATTAAACCAGCAGAACTGCAACACACTTTCTATTTCTATTTCTCTTTCTATTTCTATTTCAATAATATCCCATTAAACCCAAGCAACTCCGGTTTCTCATCTTTGCCACATCTGCACTGACCTATTCATTTTTCCCCTTCTCCAACCCTCCAGCATTTGTTAGATAATATAGGATATATGCCAATTTGGTTTTAGACAAGTTTATACCCTACATCGTCAGTGAGCCTTCAGTGTGGCCAAGAAACACTATTTGTCTCTCACAGTAGCTACTGTAAAACTCATCCACTTTCTTCAGAATTTATCCTTACATACTGAAGGAGAAACCATGACAAACCTAGAAGAAAGTGATCATGATATCTTAGTACCCACAACATCCTTGAAGAGCAGGCTGAGACAGTGACGTTTAGACTTTGGTGGGAGATTTTACAAAGGTCTGAGAAACATCGGCATGAATGCCACTGGGAGTTTTGAAAGGGAATGATGATTTAAGAGAGCTGGGAAGTTCCTAAAACTGTAAATCTGATTACATAATTGCAAGTCATTCCAGAGAGGAAGCCAATGTGGCTCTTTAGTTGTTTTGGACAAAAGTTCACTACTAAATATGAAAAAAAACTAAGCATGTTGCGATTTATGACAAAAAGCAGTGGTCCCTAAAAGCCAGCAAGGGCTCAATAAGAGACTACCTTTAGGGGTTTGTCAGCATTACAAGAATAAAATTCATGGTGGAAAAGTGAACAAGGTTCAAATGATACTCCTCATGACAATTCTAACATCAAGACAGAAAATAACCCTAACAATTACAGATCTCCAGAAAACTGAATGCCTTTGAGCCTTAAATTAAAGTGCCGAAGTGCCACAGGGGATGTCAGAGAAGTAATGCTGCAGTGTGTAGAGGAGCCAATACCAATGACTTCCTTCCTTATTGATCCTTCCAGACCTACTGATGTCAGCCTGGAAAGAAGGCTCAATGGTTAAGAGCACTAACTGCTCTTGCAGAGGACCCAGGTTCAGCTCCCAGCACCCACATGGCAGTTAACAACTGTCCGTAACTCCAGTTTCAGGGGATTTGATGCCTTCTGACCTCCACGGGCATTGCAGGACACGGGCATACTTACATACATATAAGCAATACACTTGGCTGGGTGTGGTGGCGCAAGCCTTTAATCCCAGCACTCAGCAGGCTGAGACAGGTGGATCTCTGTGAGTTCAAGCCCAGCCTGGTCTACACAGTGAGCTCCAGGACAGCTGGGACTAAAGGGAGACCCGGTCTCAAAAAAAGACCAAAAATAAATAAATAAATAAATAAATAAATAAATAAATAAATAAATAAATAAACCAACCAACAATCTTTAAAAAAAAAAAAAAGGCAGGGGCTGGAGAGATAGCCTAGCGGTTAAGAGCACCGACTGCTCTTGCAGAGGACCCGGGTTTGATCCCCAGCATCCACATGGCGGCTGAGAACCGTTTGCAACTCCAATTCTAGGAGAACTCCAGTTCCAGGGGAATCCGAGACCCTCTTCTGACCTCCGTGGCATTGCATGACATGGGTGCACAAACCTACATGCAGACAGTACATTCATACACATAGAAAATTAATTAATTAATTAATTTAAAATTTTAAAAAAGGCAATACACTCGTACAAATAAAAAAAATTAGTAAATAAAAATATTTTTTTGAGATAGGGTTTCCCTATAGTCCTGGCCTGGAACTTGCCATGTAGACCAGGCGGCCTAGAACTCAAAGAGATCCACCTACCTCTGCCTCCTGAGTTCTGAAACTTAAGGTGTATGCCACCACACCTGGCGTTAAAAATAATATGATTCCAAACAAGTGTGAAAATGTGTCTTTTAGTCATCCTTCCAATAAAAATATCATCCAATGGGGGCTGGAGAGATGGCCTAGCAGTTAAGAGCGCCGACCGCTCTTGCAGAGGACCCGGGTTCGATCCCCAGCACCCACATGGCGGCTGAGAACCATCTGAAACTCCAATTCCAGGAGAACTCCAGCTCCAGGGGAATCCGACACCCTCTTCTGACCTCCGCGGCATTGCACGACACGGGTGCACAGACTTGCATGCAGACACATTCGTATACATACAGAAATAAATAAAAAAAATTAATAAAAAAATTAAAAAAATATCATCCAATGAAAAATAAAATAAAATTAAATTAAAGGGGAAAATATGAATTTTTTTTTTGGTCTTTTCGAGACAGGGTCTCCCTGTAGCCCCAGCTGTCCTGGAACTTACTCAGTATACCAGGCTGGCCTTGAACTCACAAAGATCCGCCTGCCTCTGCCTCCCAAGTGCTAGGATAGGATTAAAGGTGTGCGCCACCACGCCTGGCGAAAATATGCATTTTTAACATGATTTGGAACTAACTTAGTTTATTTTCAGGCATAATAATTTTGGTATATGTGTGACATATATATATATATATATATATATATATATGCATATCTTAGAGCAATAAAAATTAGAAGGAACAACAACAACAAAAGGATGGAGACAAAGAATGGACTGAAATAGTAAACGTCTGCCCAAAACTGTAAGCCTCTGCATAGAAAAACTTTAAAAAGACTGAGAAAAAGATGCAAGACATGTAAAGGTGGGGTGGGGGGCATGGAAAGAGGAATGAGTCTAAATTGGACTGAAAAATGTTGTAAGAAATGCACAAAGCTTCAATAAAAATATTTTTAAAACCTTAAAATTAAAAATATATATTTTTAAAAAGCCATGACATCATATATTCCATTTCTTCTCAATCTTTTTGTTATATTTATGTACCTCCTAAAATTGACTTCTCTACTTGACTTACATACTTATTACATGCTGTTAATAGGCATTGGTTTTGAGGTCATGTACCTTTGGTTCTCTTCATTTTCTTGTTCAAATTCCTCCTCCTCCACCTCCTCCTCCTCTTCCTCCTCTTCCTCCTCCTCCTCCTCCTCCCTGCCCTCTCCCTCATCACCCTACCACCTTATATATTTTCTAGTTTTAATTATGGTATATCTTCCTAGTCAACCTGACTCCTGACCCCCCCCCAAAGGTCACCTTTGTTTCTACCTAGTCATCTGACCAGCTTTATCCTAAGGTATCTTTCATCAAAGGATACTTATAAACAAGCAAAATACTGAACAGCAATCCAAACAGTATGATTTAAGATACAGCAGTGGAATTATTAGAGGGTATGAGAGTCCCCAGAAGGAGGCCTGGGAGTCAGGAAGTAGAGGAACTGGAGGACAGCTCAGCAGTTCAGGGCACTGGCTGCTCTGGCAGAAGACCCAGGTTCCCAGCTCTCACATGGCAGCTAACAGTCAATCATAACTCCAGTCTCAGGGGATCCAATGCCCTCTGTGGGCACTGCATCACATAAGGGTACTTACATACATGCAGGTAGAACACTCCACACATAATCTAGGTAAATAAAAAAAAAGAAGGAAGTATAACTAAAGCAGTCACCCTGGGCAACAACAAAGCCTGGGGGGTTAAATGCAGGCTATGTTGGAAGCCACGGCTGCTCCCAGGACATTGTGGTCAAAATGCCACCAGCATCTACCCCTTCTCGTTCATACCTCATTTCTAGCCCATCACATCTTACAGAATTTATCATCTATATTTCCCCCAAATATTTTCTTCTTGAAACAGCCCATACTGTCTCTGGCAGCAGCCAGTCATGTCCTTCCTATCCATTCTAGATTCTCAGTCCAAGAAAACTTTTAGCAAAAGCCTTCTCTTTTCCAACAAATGATCCTGGATTTTCCCTTTCTTCTATCTCCTCTATACTTCCAGAAGATTATTTTACTTCTGTGGAAGAACTTAGGATATTCTATTTTATACTGTATCAGGAGCTCAGAAAGACAGAGCATTCAGTTCTTCTACTTTATCCATATTCTATTCCAAAGAACTGAACCCATAGTCTTATTCACTGGGCATTGGAACCTGGATCCCATATCTGCTTAAAACTACTAAGATGCCTGTCTTAAAATTGTCAATCCAATACAATCCTCTGGTGGCAGCTGCTGCTGCAGCATTTAATCCTCTACAAGGTTCCTGATGAGATAAGGGCTCAGCTGTGCATGACGAACCTACAAGACTCTTCACATTTCCTGCCCCAGGAATTCTGTCTTGTGATCCAGACTTCAGGATTGATCTGAAGCCTGGTCATGGATGCTGCTGCCATGTGGGTAGCTACCATGCAAAGAAAAGCAGAAGAGCAGAGTGCCAGCCAGGGAACGCTTCAGACCAAGTTGCAATTCTTTTGCTGTCTTCGTAGTTATGAACATCCCATACTCCTTCCTTCTATTTCCTGCCATGGGTTTTAGAAGAACCACCAGCTTCTTGTGGTAATCCCCACTTTATTTAAATTAGTGCAAGCTGGATTCCATTTCTTACAATCAAATTATCCCTAGCCCATTTATACACAGGTCCTTCTATACTAGGTTACATTTTCCAGGAACAAAGACTCCAGCTTGTTTGCTTTTGTGCTTCTCCTACTTAATCAAGACTGTCTGGTAAACATAATTTAACCACAGAAGAGGTAAGTAACTTTGGACCTGAATAACTAGCAGCAATTTCACAGGCAGAAGAGGCTCAAGACCATTAAGGGAAGAGATGTAGGAATAGGAAAGAAATACAGGAGAATGCCACCTTTGCTAAACTTGGATTTTAGGCACTGTTTAAGTGGAAACTGAGCACACACTTCTACCTACAGCAAGTCCCACCTCATGCTCCTCGTCAAAGCCTGGCAAAGATGAGGGAGGAAACCTGGGCGTCATAGCACAGCATGTTCAGATTGGGAAACAGTGATCTCAGTTCCTAACGATCAGTAACTCATAGCCAGAACAAAATGGAAGGAGACCACCAACACGCTCAACAGCTGCAGCTCTCACCCTTCAGGCGACAGACATCATCTGAGAACTTCATCATGAAAAGCTGTCATGGATTTTTTTTTATTTATTTTTGTATGTGTATGAATGTACTGTCTGCATGTAGGTTTGTGCACTCGTGTCATGCAATGCCGCAGAGGTCAGAAGAGGGTCTTGGACTCCCCTGGAACTGGAGTTCTCCTGGAATTGGAGCTACAGATGGTTCTTAGCTGCCATGTGGGTGCTGGGGATCGAACCCAGGTCCTCTGCAAGAGCGGTCAGTCAGTGCTCTGCAAGAGCAGTCGGTGCTCTTAACTGCTAGGCCATCTCTCCAGCCCCTGTCATGGATTTTTTAAAGTAAATTTTATCTTTTCACAAATCTTTTAAAAGGGCTATTTATAGAAAATACAATTTTAATGTCTTTACATTAAGACTGTAGAGAAAAATAACAGCTTTCCATCTAAATATGATTGCATTCCATTTTTATTTTGGAAATTACATAAACATATGATTATCATTTAAAAATATTCTTTAGAACCAGCAAACCAACTTGCTGTTTCCAAGGCCTGAATCCCTTGGTAGCTGCCACTGCACTCAATCCTAGACAAGGTTCCTGGTGAGATAAGTGTTCAGCTGTGCATGAAGAACTATAAGGCCATTCACATAGCAAGAGAAACTTACACCAGGACAATTTCCTGGCTACACCCTTAAGACCTGAAAATTCAGGAAGCAGTCCAATCAAGCTTGTACAATGGGATATGGCAGAAAGGCAGATAAAAGACAAGCTGGACTTCCTGGTTTGATATGGCAGTCTTCCCTTGTCGCTGCCCAAGAGCATGACAACGTAATCAACAGGGCAGGTGGCATGACCATCATTAGACCCTTTGCTTTGATGAGGAGAAATTGGCAAGCCTGTGAGGACTATTCAGAGCTCAAGAGGTTGATGTCACTCTTGGATAATGAGTCAGGCTTAAATGTGATGACATTGCAATCACACACTTGAGAGCAGAAAAGAAAGCACAACAGTTCCCAAGTGGCTCTGAGACCACGGAAATCACTCTTAATTTTCATGTAACCCAAAAAGTGGCATGGGGTTTCTTAAACTGTATCAGTATGATACACAGATTTAAAAAAATTTTTTTAGACAGGTCTTGCTATGTAGGCCCGGTCAGCCTGGAACTAGCCAGATGTATCAGGCTGGCCTGGATCTCACAGGGATCCATCTGCCTCTGTCTCCTTAGTTCTCAGATTAAAAGTGTGCACTGCCATGCCCAGCCTGATACATAGGTTTGACTTGGCTTAACTGATAAGCATAAGAAAGTAGGTATAGACTAAATCTAGTAAAAGCAGCACATAGTGCCCAGTGGTTATCCATCTAACACTGGCTCTCTTAACCATAGAACATCCCAGGAGGGTCCTCTATAGGTTAGATGGACACTAAACTGGACTAGACATAAATATCAGAACAGATTCTTCTACAGTATAGACTTATATTTCCTTTTCCTATGATGTAAAAACTAGACACCATTATAAAGAACTAAAGTATAGCTAACATATTACTTTTCTTTCCAAATGAATATAGCTATAAGAAGAAATAGGTAATAGCATTTATGAGACAGCTAGGTCCAACAGTTTCTTCAAACAAAATAAACTGAGAAACCTTACTGTTCTAAGGACCATGACATGAATGTCTGAATTAGACTGATTCCTGACAGCTTCCACAAAACATGGTGCCCTTATTCTTCCCTACAGTAGGGTAATTTAGCTTGTAATGCCATAGATGAAACCTTTGGCATTACTCAAATTTATTGGACACAAAAACCCATCCTTCAAACATGTCTTTCTGTTCTTATTAAAACAGAAGCCAGGGAGCCCCTGAATATGATGAAACTTTTTATATTTTAACAGAAAACTGGATGTTCAACACAAGAAATTTCTGCAGTACACAATTGTCTGCAGTACACAAGTATGAATGGTGTTCATGACATAGCAGGAAATAAAAGGAGGCTTAGAATGGACTTGTATTTTATTTCCAAAAAAACTGACTGACTGAAAATTCAAGAAATCTATAGCTGACAAGCTGAGAAGGCAGCTAAGGGCACTTTCTAACAGTCAAGCCAAACTGTACCAAGTACCACAGCTTTGATAAAGAAATAAGATATAGGGGCTGAGAGATGGCTTAGTAGTTAAGAGCACTGGCTGCTCTTGCAGAGGACCTGGGTTCAGCTCCCAGCACCTACAGGGCAGCTAACGACTGTCCATAATTCCAGTTCCAGGGTATCAAACCCCTCTTGTGACCCTTATGGGCATTGCATGTAGATGGTATTCTTACATACTTGTATGCAAAACACTCATATACATAAAATAAGAATAATTTTTATAAAGGATAAGCTAAAGCAAACATGGCTAACATATTACTTTTCTTTCCAAATGAATATTAGCTATAAGAAGAAATAGGTATAGCATTTATGAGACACCTAGGTCCAACAGTTTCTTCAAACAAAATAAATGGTATTTCTTCAAACAAAATACATGGTATTTACCTAAAGGCCACCTACACTGAGCTCTTAAACTTCACCCTATAGTTTCTTTTCAGGCAGGGATCACCTACCCCAGGGCAAAATTGCAGTCCTCTTTCCAGTCTATTATGCGGCAGATGAACAGTGTGTTAGCATAATCCTTAGGTCTGGTCATGATGTCCTGGGGACAGTCTTTGAGAGGTACATAAATTCTAGGCACTCGGTGGTCTAAAGGAGAAAACAGGGCGTATTTCTTAAATAGTTCACTGTTCTTATCAGCCAAGAGTTTGAGGATGCCAGTTGCTGCTCGGGAATGTTTTTTCTCCAAGATGTAAACCACCTGAAAACACCAAAGACAACGTCATTATTTTTCTACAGGAGTGAGCATCAGTCAGAAAGCCCACACAACATTATCTGATCAACTAGCTGGGCCTGGCTGCTATGGGAGACCACCATGAAATGGCTGCTGTGATGATCTGGAACTACGTGATCTAGAGCTAAGGTGCAACAACGTAAGTATCCAGTAAGAGAAGAAAAAAAAAAAAAAAAGGGAGAGGGACAAGAAAAAAAAATATAAAAGACATGGATAGGTGGTATGAAAATGTTTTTGATGACAATGCCCTATGTCTTATAAAGACATCTGAGATTCCAGCAGGGGTGTATGACTTCAGGTATTCACTCCACATTGAACTTTGCCTATATAAAAAAACACTAGTATTTCCCATTAACAGCAGAGAAATTGATCTTTAATAAATTTTATTAAGCATAAATAAATTAGTATTCTTAATTAGGTTATAACTTCGAATTCTTTACTGAAATCTTCTGTTTTCTCAAATATTTCAAGAGAATTTGTAACTACTTGCTGAAGATCTTTATAACAGCTCTTGACAAACAATCTCTTGCTGTTGGAATCAACTGGATGTATTTTCTTATTCAAAATTATTTTCTTCATTCTTGAATGAATGGCTTTCAATTGTGTTATTACACTTTTGGCTATCTCCTTAAGAGACTACTTAAGCCTCTCACTTTCGAAGGCAGATACCAGTCCTGGCCTGCTGTGGTGGGCTTTAGTAACTCTGCTTGCACTATCATTTTGCGATGTTTGATTTATATGGTACCACCAGAACTCTTACTGGTATCTCCTGGTTATGTCTGTAAGGTAGGAAGGAATCCCATAGCCTAGGCCACCTGGCAGTATGAAATGGCCATCTCTAACCTTCAAGGACAGAGTCTTCCCATTTGGAGTTTCTTGTCTAGCAGAGTCTCCCTTGCTAATGCTAACAGGGTGCTCAGCATCTCTAGGGACAAGAGAGGGTCAAAGAGATATGTCTGTTGGGGCAAGATCTTGATGGCTAAATGGCTATGTTCTCTGGGTGAATAAAGATGAAGGGCCTTCTTATGTCAGGGTCTTGGTTCAGGCAAGATTCTTTTCACTGTGGTCCTCAGGCTACCTGGTACCTGTGAGTTGGAGAAGGGAGACCCTGGCCAAGAGACAGAAAGGTTTCCTGAACCTGGTGCTTCTTGTGGTGGGATCTCTTGTGTAGTAGGCACTCAGATACTTGCTATCCCTTGGTAGGGAGAAAAGTTTGGTGCCTGAGGTAAAAGGAGAGTCCTTCTCCTGACCAGTTACTAGCCACAACTCCCAATCAATTTCCTTNATGGGAGACCACCATGAAATGGCTGCTGTGATGATCTGGAACTACGTGATCAAGAGCTAAGGTGCAACAACGTAAGTATCAAAAAACAATAAAAAAAAAAAAAAAAAAAAAAAAGGGAGAGGGGCAAGAAAAAAAACTATACAGCACATGGATAAGTTATATGAAAATGTTTTTGATGACCATGCCCTATGTCTTATAAAGACATGTGAGATTCCAGCAGGGGTGTATGACTTCAGGTATTCACTCCACATTGAACTTTGCCTATATAAAAAAACACTAGTATTTCCCATTAACAGCAGAGAAATTGATCTTTAATAAATTTTATTAAGCATAAATAAATTAGTATTCTTAATTAGGTTATAACTTCGAATTCTTTACTGAAATCTTCTGTTTTCTCAAATATTTCAAGAGAATTTGTAACTACTTGCTGAAGATCTTTATAACAGCTCTTGACAAACAATCTCTTGCTGTTGGAATCAACTGGATGTATTTTCTTATTCAAAATTATTTTCTTCATTCTTGAATGAATGGCTTTCAATTGTGTTATTACACTTTTGGCTATCTCCTTAAGAGACTACTTAAGCCTCTCACTTTCGAAGGCAGATACCAGTCCTGGCCTGCTGTGGTGGGCTTTAGTAACTCTGCTTGCACTATCATTTTGCGATGTTTGATTTATATGGTACCACCAGAACTCTTACTGGTATCTCCTGGTTATGTCTGTAAGGTAGGAAGGAATCCCATAGCCTAGGCCACCTGGCAGTATGAAATGGCCATCTCTAACCTTCAAGGACAGAGTCTTCCCATTTGGAGTTTCTTGTCTAGCAGAGTCTCCCTTGCTAATGCTAACAGGGTGCTCAGCATCTCTAGGGACAAGAGAGGGTCAAAGAGATATGTCTGTTGGGGCAAGATCTTGATGGCTAAATGGCTATGTTCTCTGGGTGAATAAAGATGAAGGGCCTTCTTATGTCAGGGTCTTGGTTCAGGCAAGATTCTTTTCACTGTGGTCCTCAGGCTACCTGGTACCTGTGAGTTGGAGAAGGGAGACCCTGGCCAAGAGACAGAAAGGTTTCCTGAACCTGGTGCTTCTTGTGGTGGGATCTCTTGTGTAGTAGGCACTCAGATACTTGCTATCCCTTGGTAGGGAGAAAAGTTTGGTGCCTGAGGTAAAAGGAGAGTCCTTCTCCTGACCAGTTACTAGCCACAACTCCCAATCAATTTCCTTTGCAGGTGCCTTGTATTTCTGGAGAATTTTCTGTTATCTCTGAGGAGTAAGTCTCCCTGGGCCACCTTCTACTGCTGTGTGGGGATTCAGAAACATAGAGTCTGCATAGCCCTTTGATGGTAGTGCTATAAGGCCCCTTCTACTACCTACATTCTCTATTCCTAGGGCTCCTGACTAGTTCATCCTCCTTTTTTACCTCTCATAGTTCTGTTGTGTTTGCCTCCCCCTCCCTAGATTTACAGTTGTCTTTAGTGAGGAGAAAAACAAGCCCTTGCTTCTTGATTTAGTTTCTGACACTATAGAGAGCAGCTGGGCATTACCTATTACCCACACAATGTGAGCTGTCCCAGAAAAGACTCCAACTCAGCATAAGTTTTGCCTTATGCTTTTAGGTTGAATATATTAAAAAATATTATCCAAAAAAGACAAGGAGAGAAGAGACAAGGATGGTTGGAGGGCAGTGGCAGAGTACGCAAATTCCATGGACGAAGGCTACCTCTTCCAGTTTTAAATACAGTCACAGAGGACCAGGGCCCAGTGCAGTCAGGGATTGCTTCGACAAGACAAGCAAGAAGTCTATTTTTTTTTTTTTCTTTTTGAGACTGGGTGTCCCTGTAGCCCAAGCTGGCCTGGAATTCGCTAGACTAGAAATTTTAAAACTGTCCTATATATCAACTGTACATGGTATAATACACATATACACACTTCATCTCACAGAGATCCACCTGCCTCTGCCCACAGAGTGCTCAAATTAACAGCAGGTGATTTTTATGTACACATTCCTTTTTTGTTTAATATAAACTATGAAGTGAAAAAATTAAATATTGCACAGGTAAGACAAAATAGGTATAGCTTTGTCACATATATAGTATGTATATGGTGCATATGTGTGTTAGATACAATGTACAGTTGATATATAGTACAGTTTTGAAATTCTCATGTAAAAAACATAAGAGATACTCAAAGAATAGCGAAAATGAAATGAGAAAGGCAAACTGGACCCAGCCCCGAGGCTATCCACTCTTGCTAAACTCTTCTATCTAGCATGGCTTCTACATGGTGAGTCTAAGAGTGCCTATTGAGCCGGGCATGGTGCATGCCTTTAATCCTAGCACTTAGGAGGCAGAGGCAGGTGGATCGTTGTGAGTTCAAAGCCAGCCTGGTCTACAGAGTGAGTTCCAGGACAGCTGGGGCTACAGGGAGACCCTGTCTCGAAAAGAAAAAAAAAAAAAAAAAAAAAAAAACACAAGAGTGCCTATCGAAATGAAGCTCTGGATAACTGCAACAGGAGGAACACACATGCAGCATAACTTATAAATTCGTCTTGTCAATCAGCAAACTTGCCGGAGTATGGCTGTGTGATTACACTGTGTGATCAGTGTGTAAATGCACTGATGAGTGCCTCTGCCACGGGGCATCTCATGCCATGCTCCACTCTCTTTTCTCCTGGCAGCACCTGAGCCACCATGAGCCAGAGTCCACTATGTTTGTCCTACAAGATGCCACTAGCAAATGCGATAAAAAAAAAAAAATCTTCTGAATGGTAAAAAACAATGAGAGCAAAAATGTAAAAACAATTATTTTTTATATGATAAATGAAGTGAGTACTTTGGAAAAACTAAAAAAGACATTAAAATATATCTTTAAATAGATATGGGCATGGCAATATAAAAATGTACCAAAAGCTACAAATCTAGATGTCCTGTTCCTTTATTCCAAAACAAACAAGTAAATAAATATTCACATGCTTAAAGTTACAAAAATCCTATTAACTTTTCCTAATTTCCTGCTTCTACTAACTTCTCTGATTAACTGACAATTACAGCTGACAAACAGCCCAAGTGATGACCATCTGAGGAGTAAACAAGATCTGTAGGCAGTGACCTTTGCTGACTTCTGTAGTGACTTCTCTGATAAAGCTCTTGTGTCTTGTAACGTGGAAGTGTTGTCATCTTTTGTAACTGGTGCATTAGAATCTTCTTTCCCTAAGTCAGAAAGAAAGAGAAAGGGAGAGAGAGAAGGGGAATCAGTTAGCTACATGTCTACTAAGCATACAGAGATGTTTCAATATATATTTTTATTCAATTTTAGTACATTTCATACATCTTAATGGTATTTAAACCCCTCCCCATCCGTACCCCTCTATAGCACCTCCACCAGATTTCATGCATTCTGTCATATCTGTTAAGGCATACTGAGTCAAGTTTGTATACCCAGATGTCCCTCAGTGTGAGTTCATCCACTGGAGTCCAGTCAGCCTATCTAGCATGACTCTCTTAAAGATCAATTCTCCCTCACCCAGAAGTCATAAACTGCCAACAGTTCTTCAAGTGAGTTTGGGGCCTGGTGCCCATTTCCCCAGTTCTATGCTGGTTTTTTAATATTCACACTGGAAAAGATTCCTTTTTTTTCTTTTTGTCTTTTTGAGACAGGGTCTCCCTATTGCCCCAGCTGGCCGGGAACTCAACTGTCGACCAGGCTGGCTTTGAACTCACAGAGATCTGCCTGCCTCTGCCTCCCAAGGCACACTGGGAAAGATTCTTAAGGCCAAGTAAACCCATAACACTCATCTGACAGAAGAGAAATGTCTACAATGGTTGGGCTACTTGGAATGGGGCAATCATGTCAGCCTCAGCACTGTTAATATATTAAACATCACTAATTTATCACCTGGATGTGCTAAAATATGAAACTCTTTTTGGTAGACCAATGAGTTTACTGGTCTCAGGAGCCACCTGCCTCTGCCTCCAGAGTGCTGGGATTAAAGGCATGGGCTACCATACCCAGTTTATTGGGCTTTCTTCATAAAGCATGGATGAGAGATTACTTAAGGGTGCATGGGTGACCCCCAAATAGCCAAATTAGCACTTAGTCCCACCCTAAGATGGACCTCATAGAAGCTGCATCATAGAATTCTCAAACATTGATGTTTTTTTATTTCTGTATGTGTATGAATGTACTATCTGCATGTAGGTTTGTGCACCCCTGTCATGCAATGCTGCAGAGGTCACGATTCCCCTGGAACTAGAGTTCTCCAAGATTTGGAGTTTCAGATGGTTCTTGGCCACGATGTGGATACTCAGGATCGAACCCGGGTCCTCTGTAAGAGCAGTCGGTGCTCTTAACTGCTAGACCATCTCTCCAGTCCCTCAAACATTGACTTTTTTTATTTATATATATATTTTTTTATCAAATCTAGGCCCGTGTCCACCACCCTATCCCTCCACCCCACCAGAGCTCATGCATTCTACCAAACATGCTTCTCATCTCTTTCTCAGTCTTTCTCAATATTCTCCATGTGGAAGTTGACTGTTTTGAGCAGAAGTTCATGGTTTCAGTCAGTTCTTTGATGCAGTCCTTTCTGTTGTTGCTGTTGTGGTTGTTGCTGTTTCCAATATGCATCACTCCCAACTGCTTGGACAAAAGCTCAAGGGGCCGAGCACAAGAAATACTTACAACTAGGTAACTGGCACTAGCATCTACAGATGAGGGATACCATTCATTGTTTGTTTTTCTGGGACTGTGTTACTTCACTCAGCATGGTATCTTCTAGCTCCAGCCATTTTCCTGCAAAGCTCATGGTGTCATCTTTCTTTACTGTTGCATAGAACTCCATTGTGTAGATGTACCACATTTTCTCTATCCACTCATCAGTTGAGGGACATTCGGGTTGGTCCCAGCTCCTTACTATTCTGAAGAGAGCTGAAATAAACATGGCTGTGCATGTATCTCTGCAGTGGGGTGAGTCTTAAGGGTACATGCCTAGGAGTGGTATGGCTGGGTCAGGTGGCAAGTTCATTCCAAGTCTTCCAAGGGTTCTCCACACTGCTTTCCAAAGTGGCTGTACGAGTTTACATTCCCACCAGCAGTGGATGAGTGTTCCCCTTTCCCCACAACCTCTCCAGCACTTGGCATCATTTGTTTTCTTGATCCTAGCCAGTCTTGGAGTAAGATGATATTGGAGTAAGATGATATCTTAAAGTGGTTTTGATTTGCATTTCATTAATGATTAGTGATGTTGAACACTTCTTAAGGTGTTTCTCAGACATCTCTAATTCCTCACTTGTGAAGTCTCTGTTCAGCTCTTTGCTCCACCTATTGAGTGGGTCGTTTGTTTTCTTTCTTCTTTGTTTTCTGAGTAGTATATATATTCTGGAAATCAATGCTTTGTCAGATGTTTCTGTGGTGAAGGTTTCCTTCCACTCTGTGGGATTTCACTTCCTTGATTGTTTCTTTCGATGTACAGAAGCTTTTGAGTTTAATGAGGTCCCATTTGTCAATTATCGACCTTAATTCTTGTGCAGCTGCTGTCTGATTTAGGAAGTCTTTTCCTACACCTATGTCTTGTAGTCTGCTGCTAACTTTTTCTGCTATCGCCTTCAGAGTTTGGGGTTTCACGTTGAGGTCTTTGATCCATCTGGAGTTGACTTTTGTACAGGGAGAGAGGTAGGGGTTTAATTTCAGTCTTCTACAAGTGGTGATCCAGTTTTGCCAACACCAATTGCTGAAGATGCTGTCTTTTCTCCATTGTGTCTTCTTGGCCCCCTTGTCAAATATGAGATGGCTGAAATTGTATGTGCTCAGGTTTGGATCTTCGGTTTGGTTCCATTTGTCAACAGTCTGTTGTGCCAGTACCAGGCGGTTTTTGCTATATAGCCCTGTAGTATATTTGAAGTCTGGTAAGAGATCCCCCCGGTGTGTAGCTCTTTTCAGTCATGTTGTTTTGGCTATTCGGGGTCTTTTGTCTTCCAAATGAATTTAAGGACTATTTTTTTCCCAAGACTGTGAAGAAACTCTTGGGATTTTGATTGGGATGCGTTAAATCTATACAAGAATTTCAGAAGAATGGACATTTTTACAATGTAATTTTTCCCAATCCATGAGCAATGGGAGGTTTTTCCAACTTGTTGATGTCTTGCTTTCCTTAATTCTTTCTTTAAAGGTTTAAAATTTTTGTTGTAGAGATCTTTGTGTTTTTTTTTTTTTTTTTTTTTTTTTTTTTTTTTTTATTTTATTGTTTTTGTGTGGGAAGGTCTCCTTGACTTCTTTCTCCAGTTGCTTGTTCTCTGGTGGTTAATAAAGGCCATTGATTTTTTTCGGTTAATTTTGTCTCCTGCACTTTGCTGCAGCTGATTCCTACGTTTCTAGGAGTTGTATTTTCTGGTGGCGGGTTTAGCATCTCTTAGGTAGACGATCATATCATCATCAAAACGGGATAGCTTGACTGCCTCTTTCCCAATTAATATTCCTTTAATTTTCTTTTCTTGTCTTATTGCTCGAGCAAGTGTGTCAAGCACTACATTGACGATATATAGTGGCAGCCTTGGCCAAGTCCTACCTGTGAAAGGGATGTTTCTGATTTCCCCCGTTAGGAAATGATATTGGGTGGCCCCTGTGGTTTTCTGGTATATGGCTTTGATTACATTGAGAATATCCCCATCCAGTCCCTCCTAGGACTTTAGGCATGAAGGGAGGCTGGAATTTTGTCAAAAAGGCTTTTTCAGTAGAAATTGAGATGATTGGTGTGGTTTTTGTCCTTTCATGCCATTTATGTTTTGATGATGTTTATTATTGATTTTTGTATTTTGAACCATACCCACATCTCTGGTATGAATCCAACTTGTCAAAATGGATAATTTACTTGATGTGGGTCTGTATGCTATTTGCGGTAGCGCTGTTTAGAATTTTGGCTTCTGTGTTCATTAGGGGGATGGTTCTATAATTCTCCTTTTTAGTTGTATCTTTGCCTGGTTTTTTGTAATAGAGTGATGCCCTGACTTTATAAAAGGAATTTGGGATAATTTCCTCTGTATCCTTCTAACAAGTTCAGAAATAGGGTTGTAGGTCTTTTTGAAGAATGTTTTATAGAATTCTTCCGTGAAACCATCTGGGCTGGGCTTTTTTTAAGTTGGGAGATTTCTTATTACTCCTCATTTCCTCATGTGTTATGGGTCTGTTTTAAGCTGAACGATCTCTGCTTGGTTGAGCTTTTGGTGATTCCCAGTTTCAGATATTTATTATCCATTTGTTCCTAAGTTGTCATACTTGTAGAGTATAGTTTTTTGAAGTATGCCCATAGGATTGGTCTGGAGCTTTTCCTTGTCTGTTGTGATATTTCTCTTTCATATATGGTATTGTAGTGAGTTGGAGTTGTTCCCTTCTTTCTTTCAGTTAACTGGCCTAGAGGTCCTGTCTATCGTGTTTATTCTTTCAAAGAACAAGCATTTGGATTCATTGAGTTTTGTATTTGTTCTTTGTTTCATTTCATTGATTTTTCTGCTCTGATTTTGTGTTAGTTCTTTCCTTCCTGTCTGTTGCATTTAAGGGTTCATCTGTGTTGCCTCCTCTCAAGTGCTTGTAGCTGTAGTTTTAGATCTTTCACTTGTGGTTTCTGTTTTTCTAATGAGGCACCCAGGGCTATAAACTTCCCTCTAGGAATGCTTTTAAGGTGAATTCCATAGGTTTTGTTGTGTTTAATTGTCATTGTTATTCAGTTCCAGGAAGGCTTTTGTTTTTGAATGTTCACTTGTTCTTTTTTTTTTTTTTTTTTTTTGGTCTTTTTTTGAGCACAGGGTCTCCTGCAGCCACAGCTGTCCTGGAACTCACGCTTGTAGAGACCATGTCTGGCTCTTGACTCACAAAGATCTGCACTGCCTCTGCCCTCCCAAGTGCTAGGATTAAAGGCGTGCGCCACCGAAGCCCGGCATATTTACTTCTTTATCTCTCCTTTGACCATTCATTATGCAGGATTGTGTTGTTAAGTCCCCATGTGTTCTTTTTTAGGCAATAGGGCTTATACTGGTGTTGATGTTGAGCTTATAATTAGTATATATATTTAATTATATTATAAATATTATATAAGATATAGATATTATTATTAAAATTAATATTATTAGTATATTATAACTTATAATTTAATTATTGAATATCAATTTTATAAGATTTACTATAGTGCACGTGGTCTGAGAATGCTGACTGAATTTCAATCTTTTTTATTTGTGGGAGGTTTCTTTTTTTTTTTTTTGTTTCTTCCCAGTAATTGGTCGATTTTTTGAGAATGTTCCATGGGGTGGCTGAGTAGAAAGTGTATCGCTAGGTATTAGGGGTGGAATATTTGGTAGTAGTCTGTGAGGTCCATTTGTGGTGTACATATCGTTCAGATTGCAGATGTCCTCTCTGTTTATTCTTTGTCCTGTTGACCTATCCAAAGGACTCATGGGGTATAAAGATCCCCACTATGAGTGTACTGGGGTAGCTCTGTGACTTGTGTCCTGGAGAATTGTCTTTATAAAGTTTGGTGCACCAGAGTTTTGGGGCCCATATATCATTAATTGTGAAATCTTCTTGTGTGAATTGTTTCCTTGTATCAAAAAAATGACATGGCCTTTTTGTCTCTTCTGATTTCTTTTACTTTGAAACTCTATTTTGTCTGATATTAAAATAGAACACCTGCGTTCTTTTTGTACCATTTGCATGGAATCTTTCTTCCATCCTTTCACTTTAATTAAGGTGGTTCCTGTCCTTGAAGGTAAGAGTGGTTTCCTGAGACAGCATATCGATGGATTCTGTTTCCTAATCCATCTCCCAGTCTAATGTCTTTTGATTGGGAGTTAGTCCATTGATATTTAAGGTTATGACTAATAGGTTGTGTTCCTTCCTTTCGCCTTATATGACATTTGCAGTTTTTGGTTTAGGTTTCTATCTACTCTGCAGTTATGCTTTTATTGTTTCTCTTCTAGGTGCCTGGGGATGGTTGTTCCTTTCTTCTGTCCTTTGATTGCTTCAATTACTCTCTGAAGGGTTGGTTTTCTGGACATGTTTCTTTCATCTTTTTTTTTTTTTTTTTTTTTTTTTTTTTCTTTTTTCTTCCTTTTAATCAACTTTTTGCTGGGTACAGTAACTGGGTTGGCATCTATGTCATCCTTAACACTGGGAAGCTTGCCCATGTTTTCTTGTTTTCATAGTTTGCATTGAGAAGTCAGTTTAATTCTGATAGGTTCCCCTTATACTACTTGTTTTCCTTGTTTTCTCTTGTGGCTTTAAGGATTTGTCTTGTTTTGGGTGCTAGCATTTTAACTATGATGTTGGCATGGAGAGCTCCTTTCTGATCTTGTCTTCAAACATTGACTTTTTAAAATATTTTTTTATGGTTTCACAGTGTAGAATGTATTGTCTGTGTGCGCATCCCTGCACCTGTTTCGGTGCAATGCCGCGGAGGTCAGAAGAAGGTGTCAGATGGGGCTGGAGAGATGGCCTAGCGGTTAAGAAGCACCGACCGCTGCTTACAGAGGACCCGGGTCGATCCCCAGCCCAATGGCGGCCGAGAACCGTCTGAAACTCCAATTCCAGGAGAACTCCAGTTCCAGGGGAATACCGACACCTCTTCTGACCTCCGCGGCTGGCACGAACGAGGGCACAAACTTGCATGCAGATAGTACATTCATACACATAAAAAAAAAAAAAAAAATGGTGTCAGATTCCCCTGGAACTGGAGTTAAAGATGGTTTTCAGCCACCATGTGGGTGTTAGGGATCGAACCCGGGTCCTCTGCAAGAGCAGTCAGTGCTCCCAACCGCGAGGTCATCTCTCCAGCCCCCAAACATTGACTTTTAACAACACTTTGGAGCCAAGGCATGGTGGCACACACCTTTAATCCCAGCACTTGGGAGGCAGAGGCAGGCGGATCTCTATGAGTTCAAGGCCAGTCTGGTCTACAGAGCAAGCTCCAGGCCAGCTGGGACTAAAGGGAGACCCTGTCTCAAAAAATACCAAACAAAATCCCCACTTTGGAACCAGCTACAATAAACAAAATAGTGGAAAATAAATATATTTATTAAATGAATGGCCCAACTCTGATTTTCCTTAGAAAATTCTTAGTGCTAATGGATTATGCTGTAGCTCAGTGGCATAATATTTAACATGCATACATCAGGGCCTATGTTCAATCCCCAGTACTTGCAGAAAAAGAAAGAATAAAGTATTTAAAATCTTTTAATCCTTCTTTTCTATTCTTAAATGTTATAATGCAGCCAGGTGTAGTGGCACACATTTTTAATCCTAGCACTTGGGAGGCAGGGGCAGGCAGATCTCTGTGAGTTCAAGGCCAGCCTGGTCTACAGAGTGAGCTCCAGGCCAGGCCAGCTGTGACTAAAGGGAGACCCTGTCTCAAAAATACAAAAAAAAAAAAAAAGTTTTAATGCACATGCACATTCACCCAAGAAACTGTACCCATCTCCCAACAAGAAAGCAGTGTCAGACTTCATGCCAGAAGTATTATATTAAAAATAACCATAAGCAGGGGCTGGAGAGATGGCCTAGTGGTTAGGAGCGCCGACTGCTCTTGCAGAGGACCTGGGTTCGATCCCCAGCACCCACATGGTGGCTGAAAACCGTAGTTAACTCCAATTCCAGGGGATTCTGACGCCCTCTTCTGACCTCCCCAGCATTGCACAACACGGGTGCACAGACCTACATGCAGACAGTACATTCATACACATAAAAAAATAAATAAAATTTTAAAAAATACCCATAAGCAAAAGAGCAAATTATACTTTCTGAACATTTCATTTTTTTGTGTTTTTACATGTTACATTAGATTTTTCCTACAAAACATTCTTATCTGGTTACACGGGAGTTTCTGAATTATAAGGGTTGACAACCAATTCACACAGCACTTGCTCCAAGGAGCTAAGAGATACTTGTACTTATCATTTAGACGTTCCCAAAGCCAAAATAAATAGTAAGCCCTTCTCATGACTGGTTGTCTCTTGACAGAGGTTCTAATTCAGGCCAGTTTCTAACATTCTGGGCACACTCTGGAACCACTGCCATGAATTAAACTCATGGGGATTCAGAATGATCAACTGTGTGCTACCATCTTATGAAATCTAATCACCAAAGTGTCACTGAATGCAGAATTTTCAGTCTTCCAAAATGAAAACACAAACTTCCCCATGGGAGATAACCTCTCTATCAGCAAAAGAAGGAGAATCACACAAGATCATCTCTTATCTTAGATCATGAGCTGTACATCTACAGTTCTCAATTTGACACTATGGGAAGACGCAACCTCAACTTGGGAAGTTCCTCTATGGAATTGGACCCTGAGCATGCCTATAAGGTATTTTCTTGATTGTTGAGTGATGTGGAAGGTACTACCCACCCCTGGGCAGGTGGAAACAGGCTAGTGGAACAACCAGTAAGCAGTCTTCCTACATGATTTCTGCTTCTGCCACTAGGTTTCTGCCTTGGGTTCCTGTCTGGGCTTCCCTCGGTGATATACTATGATTGGAATGAGTAGGCCAAATAAACCCTTTCCTCCCCAAGCTTTGGTTTTAGTTTTGGTTAGGGTGTGTTTGTTAGTTCGTTTGTTTATTTTTGTCTTTTTGAGACAGGGTCTCCCTTTAGTCCCAGCTGTCCTGGAGCTCGCTATGTAGACCAGGCTGACCTTGAGCTCACAGATATCCACCTGCCTCTGCCTCCTGAGTGCTGGGATCACCAGGCCCCGTTGGTTAGGGTGTTTTATCATGGCAGTAGAAAGCTAACTAATACAGAGCCACAATTCAGGATTCAAAAAGAATCACCCAGAGCTGGATATGGTGACGCACACCTTTAATCCCAGCACTTGTGAGGCAGAAGCAGGTGGATCTCTGTAAGTTTAAGGCCAGACTGGTCTACAGAGTGAGTTCCAGTCCAGCTAGGGCTACAGGGTGACCATGTCTCAAAAAGACATACATATATATATATATATATACATATGTATGTGGTGCTTTCCTTTAATCTATTTCCCTGAGTAATCCAAAAGTAACCAACAGTGAGAGGCGATTCCCGGTATTCACACTCTTCCCAGCTGAACACATTTCATTCACCTGTGTTCCAGACACTCAGAAATTCTAATGTCTGATGCTGAGTGGCTCTTGACAGGAAACCAATGTGTTTGGACAATGAAATAAGAGTCCAGTGGAATTAACTCTGTGCCAAGGACATTTAACTTAAATCAGCATCACCTGAAAAGCACAGCTAAAAGATCCCTTTGTTTCAGTTTTGTGTCAAGTATGTGTGCTATTGCACAAAGTGCTGCAGTGGAAACTGGACCTGAAGAATTCTATTGATGGTGTGATGTAAGAGAAATCGACGTGATATTTGGATAGATGGAGGGCAGACTTGGAAAAACATCTGCTATCTGATGATGGTGAAGGCAGAACTGGTTGTGCTTAGAGCAACAAACAGCAATTAAGGGACATGCCAGTGCAGAGTAAGGAAAAAGCAATTAAAGTCAAAGCAACAAATGAGAGCACAGCCTGAAAGACTGAAATGCACCTTGAAGGGACCAATCCATTGTTTCAGGTTCCCATTGATGTCCAAGGAACCAGAGGGTCAAGTACAGGCAGAAGCAGCACCAGTGTAGCCCACTGCCACCACAGCTGAGGACACAGAGGAGCCCTCCACCACCACAGCTGAGGACACAGAGGAGCCCTCCACCACAGCTGAGGACACAGAGGAGCCCTCTGCCACCACAGCTGAGGACACAGAGGAGAATTTTGTGTTTTGAATCACAGCATCATGTATGAAGCAAGTGTTGATTAGGATTTCCAGCTACAGAAATTTCACTTGTTGGGCCACCTTGCCCTATAGTATGTTGGATACTCCAAATTTTAACATGCAGAGAAATCCCAGGGTACGTGTGGAAAATGCACATGATTGCTCAGTAAGTCTGGAGTAGAACGACACTTCATTTCTTGCAGATTCCAAGGGGGTGATGCTGGTGTGTTCAGGGAGGACACATTGGCCAGCAAGGATGTAGAAGACAAACCACAGTCTTATGATCAATACAAGACTATGAACACTTATTCAGTGTGCATAATGACCCACGTTGTATATATTGTTTGCTTCTCTCCACAATACTCTGATATCATTTCATCACTATAATTGTAGAGGCTAAGATATTTAGGAAAACTACTTGTATGAATTCAGTCAGCTAATAACAGCACCAGGACTTAAACTCAATCCTGATTCAAAACTATTCACTAAAATGACATTCACAGAATTATTAGTTTTTTTTTGATCTTAGATTATTTCCAAAACATTTCAGAAGCATGACCTCTTCTTCTCTAACACTGGGANACTAACCTATACAGAGCCACAAAGTCAGATTCAAAAAGAATCACCCAGACGTGATATTGGGTGACGCACACCTTTATCCAGCACTTGTGAGGCAGAAGCAGGTGGATCTCTGTATTTTAAGGCCAGACTGGTCTACAGAGTGAGTCCAGTCCAGCTAGGGGCTGCAGGTGAACATGTCTCAAAAAGACTACATATATAATATATAAAATATATATATATATACACATATATATGCCGGGTGTGTGTGCGTGTTTGTGGTATGTGTTGCCATGTTTTCTCCAGAATAATACAATTTAGGAAAAAAAAAGACAAAGAATATGACTATTATAATGCATATTTAATTTATTTAAAAAAAATCTAGTAATCAAGTCAGGGAACTGAGAAAATGGTTTTCTTTCTCCTCCCCATCTTTTTTTTTTTAATTTTTATTTATTTCGGTATGTGTATGAATGTACGGTCGGCATGCAGTCTGTGCAACCCATGTCGTGCAATGCCGCGGAGGAGTCAAGAGGGTCCGGATTCCCCTGAACTGGAGTTCTCCGGAATTGGTTTCAAGACGGTGTTTCGGGCACCAGTGTGGTGCTGGGGATCAAACACGGTTCCTTGAAGAGGTCAGTGATCCTAACCGCTAGGCCATCTCTCCAGCCCCTCTCTCCCCATATTTTATGTTTTCTTGATATGTAGCTGAAAACAGCCCCAACCTCATGATCTTTCTGCCTCAGCCCCAAGTGCTGATTACGAGAGAGACCAGTTCTTCCCTGGTAGCCCAAACCCTCAGCAAGCCTCTTTGTAGGATGGACACTGATGGCTCCATCTTATAAAATAATTATTACTTCAGGTTTCAATCTAACAGCAGCAAGTCAACCATCTCAAAGCTTATACAGGATATATCCAAAGTGAAAGGGCAAGACATGGAAGTGGGCCAAAGCACAACTTCCAGATATCACACCTGAACATTACCTTTCCAGGTTCTGTCTTCATAAGGTCATCCTGGGAAAAACAAGGCTTTGTTCAAAGTCACATTGAAACAAGTTACACTGAAGCTTACAATGCTGCAGGTGAGAATCACAGACAGAAGTCAATGAATGTAAGGAGACACAGCCAAGCTGGAAAGGTAACTCACCTTAACACAGTTCCAACAACTAAGTCTTGCTAAAATGAACAGCAAGGTTGCCAGTTTAATGAAAAATATTGTATTGCTTAATCTGAAGGCCATTTGTTTATTCATTTATCTGAGGTATTATATATTTTTCTAGAATACTGGAGATTAAAATTCATTTTTTTTTATTTTATATTTATTTTTATGTGATGAATGTACTGTCCTGCATGTAGGTTTGGCACGGCATCGGGCAATGCTGCGGAGGTCAAATAATTTTTTATATGACATCATTTCCACATTAGTCTATAAGTTCCCCAAGGGCTTGGAACATATTTCTCATTCTTAAAACTAAATCTTTGGGGCTGGAGAGATGGCCTAGTGGTAAGAGCGCTGACCGCTCTTACAGAGACCCGGGTTCGATCCCCAACACCCTCATGGCAGCTGAAACCATCTGAAACTCCAATTCCAGGAGAACTCCAGTTCCAGGGGAATCCGACACCCTCTTCTGACCTCTGCGGCATTGCAGGACACAGGTGCACAAACTTGCATGCAGACAGTACATTCATACACATACAGAAATAAATAAAATTTAAAAAGAAATTATTCCTGCCACCTGACCTAGCCAAACCACTCCTGTGTATATAACCACAAGACTCTTCTTACCGTAGATATACATGCACAGCCATGTTTATTGCAGCTCTCTTCACAATAGCAAAGAGCTGGAACCAACCCAAGTGCCCCTCAACTGACCAAGTGGATAGAGAAAATGTGGTACATCTACACAATGGAGTTATATGCAGCGGTAAAGAAAGATGACATCATGAGTTTTGCAGGTAAATAGATGGAGCTAGAAGATTATCATGCTGAGCCAAGTAACACAGTCCCAGAATAACAAACAATGAATGGTATCCCTCATCTGTGGATGCTAGTGCCAATTACCTAGTTGTATGGCAAACTGAGCAATGTTAATGTGATCTGAAAACAGCTCTTATATTGTGAATCTCTTAAAAAAAATTAAATAAAAAATTATTCCATAAATATAAACTGTGATGAATGCTCAGAATGGCCCTAAAGAGGAAAGGCTTGTGAGGAAGTGACACATCAAGACATGAGGATGGCATGTGGAATAGCAAGAGGCACAGGGAATGGCAAATGAGGAGGGGTAGGGCAAGAAGTTCTTCACAGAGTCACAGGCCATAAAGAGGACCATGAAGCAGAGCACGGTGGGAAAGAATGTGCAATGCAAGAGATGAGAATGAAAGACAGACAGGAGCAGAGTCAGGGGGATTCTGCAGGATATCTGAGCCCACAGTTGAAGCGTAGGAAAAAAAAGGAAATCCAGCTTTGTGCAAGAGTGGCACGGCTCAGGGCAAGATCAGAGTAGGTTGAGTGTGTATGGAGAGATCAGCAGAGAGCTATTGCAGGAGCTTAGACATAAGGTTGGACAAATGATACAACACTGAAGACAGAATTAAGATATATTCTGAAGCTGAACTGACAAACTGGAGGCAATTCTATATAAGAGTTTAAGGATTCCTGTATATGGGCAGTGAAGGGTTATTTCTACCTTTCTGACTTTGGCAGCTGGATTGATGGAACTGTTACTTAAGGAAGTCTAGAGAAGGAAGTAAAATCTATAGAGTTCAAAGTTGGAGTTGGTCATATAAGCTGATCACACCTGTGAGACCCTCAAGGGATAATGTTGAGGAATCAACTCAATATAAAAGTCTAGAATGAGGGGCTGGAGAGATGGCCTAGCGGTTAAGAGCACCGACTGCTCTTGCAGAGGACCCAGGTTTGATCCCCAGCACCCACATGGTGGCTAAGAACCATCTGTAACTCCAATTCCAGGAGAACTCCAGTTCCAGGGGAATCCGAGACCCTCTTCTCACCTCCGCGGCATTGCACGACATGGATGCAGAAACCTACATGCAGACAGTACATTCATACACATATAAAAATAAGTAAATTTATTAAAAAAAAGAAAGATATATAATTTTTTTTTTGTTTTTTGGTCTTTTTGAGACAGGGTCTCCTTGTAGCCCCAGCTGTCCTGGTACTCACTATGTAGACCACGCTGGCCTTGAACTCACAGAGATCTGTCTGCCTCTGCCTCTCGATTGCTGGGATTAAAGGCATGTATCACCATGCTGTGCTATAATATAAATTTTTAAATAGTTTGTTTAGAAAGGACTGGGAGGTGGAGTGGGGTAGTAGCTTCTAAAATGCTTAGAATTCCTGCCCTTTGAGCTGGGCGTGGTAGCGCACGCCTTTAATCCTAGCACTCAGGAGGCAGAGGCAGGTGGATCTTTGTGAATTCAAGGCCAGCCTGGTCTACAAAGTGAGTTCCAGGACAGCTGGGGCTACAGAAGACACTCCCCCCCCAAAAAATTTCTGCCCTTGGGAGGTAGAAACAGGATCTGTTCAAGGTCATCTTCATCTACAAATTAAATTGGAGGTCTGAGCTACAGAAGACCCTGCTTAAAAAAGTAAAATAATAAAGTAAGCAAAGAAACAGAAACAGGAAAGGAGGAACCCAGTCTTACTGAAGCAGAGAATCTCCAGGGTAATAAAATGAGGATATAATGATAAAATTAACAGCATAGGTATATATATATATATACACCTATGCTGTTAATTTTTTTTTCCCCGACAGTCTCCTTTAGCCCTGGCTAGCTCATAATTCACTGTACAGACTCCACTGGGCTCAAACTCACAGAGATCTACCTGCCTCTGCCTCCTGAGTGCCATGCTGGAATTAAACACAGGTACCACCACACTGGCTAACATTAACGCTCAGTGACAAAAAAAAATGTCAATGAGAAGTTTCTTGAGCATTTCCAGTGTGGAACGTGTTCAGATCTTGCCTCATTTATTCTTCTGGATGGTGCCACGAGGTAGCTACTATTATAATCACATTTGAAAGATGAGGAAACTGAGGCACAAAAATGTTATGCACACAGTTTCCATAACCAGAAAGTGGGCACAGTCCTGTTCCTCAGAGGATGGTTCATCTGGGCAGAGGTCTGCAGTCTGGGACAAAGAAAGAATTGAGGCTGGAGGAAATGCTCAGAGCAAAAACTCCGGCAGAGCCAGGAGTCCGTGGAAAGCGGAACATTTCTGCTTTTCCACAGGAGTTGCAGGGTGCACCTCCTCTGGTCACATGGTGTTGAGGTTCCATTTGTAGAAGCTAGGATTTGAGTGAAGGGTCTGTGCGATTTCNTTGACTAAAGGGAGACCCTGTTCAAAAAAAGACCGAAAAAACATAAATAATAATAATAAATAAATAAATAAATAAATAAATCCACCACAATCTTAAAAAAAAAAAAAAAAGGTAGCATAGGGCTGGAGAGATACGCTAGCGGTTAAGATCACCGACGCTCTTTCAGCATGGGGGGGGGGGGAACCCGGTTATGATGCCCCGCATCCACATGGCGGACCTATAAACCGTTTGCAACTCCAATTCTAGAGAACTCCATTCACAGGGGAATCCGAGACCCGCTCTGCCTCCGTGGCATTGCATGACATGGGCACAACTACGTGCGACAGTAAATCCAATCACATAGAACATTAATTAATTAATTATTTAAAATTTTAAAAAGGCCCCAAAAAAAATACACTCGTATCAAATAAAAAAATTAGTAAATATTTTTTTGAGATAGTGTTTACCGATAGTCCTGCCTGGACTTGCCATGTAGACCAGGTGGCCTGAACTCAAAGAGATCGCCTATCTCTGCTCCTATTTCTTAAACTTAGGTGTATGCCACGCACACCGGCGTAAAATAAGATATTCCAAACAATGTGAAAATGTTCCTGTTTGTCATCCGTTCCAATAAAATAGCATCCATGGGGGCTGGAGATATGGCCTAGCAGTAAGCAAGAGAGCGCCGACGCTCTGCAGAGGACCCGGGTTGAATGCCCAGCACCAAGCATGGCGGCATGAGAACCATCTGAACCGCCAATTCCAAGGAGACTCCAGCTCCAGGGGAAGCGACACCTCTTCTGACCTCCGAGGCATTGCACCGACACGGGTGCACAGACGTGCACGACCTTTCGGATACATAAAAGATAATAAAAAAATTAATAAAAATTAAAAAAAGATCATCCAATAAAAATAAAATAAAATTAAATTAAAGAAAGGGGAAAATATAATTTGTTTTTTTGGTCTTTTCGAGACGGGTCTCCCTGTAGGCCCCAGCCTGTCCTGGAACGTACTCAGTAGCCGGCTGCTGGAACTCACAAAGAATCCCCTGCCCTCTTCCTCCCAAGTGCTAGATGATTAAAGGTGGTGCGCCACCACACCCTGCGAAAATAGATTTTTAACATAGATTTGGAACTAACTTGTTTATTTCAGGAAAACATAATAAGTTTGGTATAGGTGTGACTATATAGATATATATATATATTAGATTATGCATAGCTTAGAGAAATATAAAATTAGAAGGAACAACAACACAAAAGGATGGACAAGGACTGGACTGAAATAGTACGTCGGCCAAACTGTAGCCGCTCATAGAAAAACTTGAAAAATACTGAGAAAAAGAGTGCAAGACAATGTAGGTGGGTGGGGGGCAGGAAAGAGGATGAGTCTATAATTGGACGAGAAAATGATTGTAAGAAATGCACAAAGCTTCAATAAAGATTTTTAAAACCTTAAAATTAAAAATATATGTTGTTAAAAAAGCCATGAAATCATAGATTCCATTTCTTCTCATCTTTTTTTGTTATATTATGTACACCTAAAAGTTGGCCTTCTCTACTTGACTTACATACTTATTACATGCTGTTAATAGGCATTGGTTTTGAGGTCATGTACCTTTGGTTCTCTTCATTTTCTTGTTCAAATTCCTCCGCATCCACCTCCTCTCCTCAATTGCCGCGCTCTTGCCTCTCCTCTCTTCCTCCTCCTCCTCCCTGCCCTCATACCTCATCACCCTACCACCTTAGATTTATTCTAGTTTTAATTATGGTATATCTTCCTAGTCAACCTGACTCCTGACCCCCCCCCAAAGGTCACCTTTGTTTCTACCTAGTCATCTGACCAGCTTTATCCTAAGGTATCTTTCATCAAAGGATACTTATAAACAAGCAAAATACTGAACAGCAATCCAAACAGTATGATTTAAATACAGCAAGTGGAATTAATTAGAAGGGTATGAGATCCCAAGAAGGAGCCTGGGAGTCGGAGTAGAGGAACTGGAGGATCAGCTCAGCATTCAGGGCAACTAGCTGCTCTGGCAAAGACCCAGGTTCCCACTCTCACACTCACATGGCAAGCTAACAGTCAGATCAAACTCCAGTCTCAGGGGATACAATGCCCTCTGGCCTCCATGGACATTGTACAACATGTTTGTACTTACATACATGCAGGTAGAACACGCCCACATAATCCTAGTAAATAAAAAAAGAAGGAATATGAACTAAAGACAGTCACCCGGGGCAACAACAAAGCCTGGGGGGTTAAATGCAGGCTATGTTGGAAGCCACGGCTGCTCCCAGGACATTGTGGTCAAAATGCCACCAGCATCTACCCCTTCTCGTTCATACCTCATTTCTAGCCCCATCACATCTTTTACAGAAGTTATCATCTATAGTTTCCCCCAAATATTTTCTTCTTGAAACAGCCCATACTGTCTCTGGCAGCAGCCAGTCATGTCCTTCCTATCCATTCTAGATTCTCAGTCCAAGAAAACTTTTAGCAAAAGCCTTCTCTTTTCCAACAAATGATCCTGGATTTTCCCTTTCTTCTATCTCCTCTATACTTCCAGAAGATTATTTTACTTCTGTGGAAGAACTTAGGATATTCTATTTTATACTGTATCAGGAGCTCAGAAAGACAGAGCATTCAGTTCTTCTACTTTATCCATATTCTATTCCAAAGAACTGAACCCATAGTCTTATTCACTGGGCATTGGAACCTGGATCCCATATCTGCTTAAAACTACTAAGATGCCTGTCTTAAAATTGTCAATCCAATACAATCCTCTGGTGGCAGCTGCTGCTGCAGCATTTAATCCTCTACAAGGTTCCTGATGAGATAAGGGCTCAGCTGTGCATGACGAACCTACAAGACTCTTCACATTTCCTGCCCCAGGAATTCTGTCTTGTGATCCAGACTTCAGGATTGATCTGAAGCCTGGTCATGGATGCTGCTGCCATGTGGGTAGCTACCATGCAAAGAAAAGCAGAAGAGCAGAGTGCCAGCCAGGGAACGCTTCAGACCAAGTTGCAATTCTTTTGCTGTCTTCGTAGTTATGAACATCCCATACTCCTTCCTTCTATTTCCTGCCATGGGTTTTAGAAGAACCACCAGCTTCTTGTGGTAATCCCCACTTTATTTAAATTAGTGCAAGCTGGATTCCATTTCTTACAATCAAATTATCCCTAGCCCATTTATACACAGGTCCTTCTATACTAGGTTACATTTTCCAGGAACAAAGACTCCAGCTTGTTTGCTTTTGTGCTTCTCCTACTTAATCAAGACTGTCTGGTAAACATAATTTAACCACAGAAGAGGTAAGTAACTTTGGACCTGAATAACTAGCAGCAATTTCACAGGCAGAAGAGGCTCAAGACCATTAAGGGAAGAGATGTAGGAATAGGAAAGAAATACAGGAGAATGCCACCTTTGCTAAACTTGGATTTTAGGCACTGTTTAAGTGGAAACTGAGCACACACTTCTACCTACAGCAAGTCCCACCTCATGCTCCTCGTCAAAGCCTGGCAAAGATGAGGGAGGAAACCTGGGCGTCATAGCACAGCATGTTCAGATTGGGAAACAGTGATCTCAGTTCCTAACGATCAGTAACTCATAGCCAGAACAAAATGGAAGGAGACCACCAACACGCTCAACAGCTGCAGCTCTCACCCTTCAGGCGACAGACATCATCTGAGAACTTCATCATGAAAAGCTGTCATGGATTTTTTTTTAATTTGATTTTTGTTGTGTAGGACAATTACTGTCTCATGTCGGTTTGTGCACGTCGTGTCATACAATGCCTCGGAGTTCAAAAGAGGGTCTTGGATTCTCCTTGACTGGAGTTCTCCTGGATTGGAGGTACAGATGGTTTCGTTAGCTGCCTGTGGGTGCTGGGGATCGAACCCAGGTCCCGCTGCGAGCTCCAGTCATTGCTTCTGCAAGAGCAGTCGGTGCTCTTAACGCTAGGCCATCTCTCCAGCCCCTGTCATGGATTTTTTAAAGTAAATTTTAATCTGTTCACAAATCTTTTTAAAAGGGCTAGTTTATAGAAAATACAATTTTAATGTCTTTACATTAAGACTGTAGAGAAAAATAACAGCTTTCCATCTAAATATGATTGCATTCCATTTTTATTTTGGAAATTACATAAACATATGATTATCATTTAAAAATATTCTTTAAACCACAAACCAACGTGCTGTTTCCAAGGCCTGAATCCCTTGGTAGCTGCCACTGCACTCAATCCTAGACAAGGTTCCTGGTGAGATAAGTGTTCAGCTGTGCATGAAGAACTATAAGGCCATTCACATAGCAAGAGAAACTTACACCAGGACAATTTCCTGGCTACACCCTTAAGACCTGAAAATTCAGGAAGCAGTCCAATCAAGCTTGTACAATGGGATATGGCAGAAAGGCAGATAAAAGACAAGCTGGACTTCCTGGTTTGATATGGCAGTCTTCCCTTGTCGCTGCCCAAGAGCATGACAACGTAATCAACAGGGCAGGTGGCATGACCATCATTAGACCCTTTGCTTTGATGAGGAGAAATTGGCAAGCCTGTGAGGACTATTCAGAGCTCAAGAGGTTGATGTCACTCTTGGATAATGAGTCAGGCTTAAATGTGATGACATTGCAATCACACACTTGAGAGCAGAAAAGAAAGCACAACAGTTCCCAAGTGGCTCTGAGACCACGGAAATCACTCTTAATTTTCATGTAACCCAAAAAGTGGCATGGGGTTTCTTAAACTGTATCAGTATGATGAATACACATATGTAAAAAAATTTTTTTTAGATCGGTCTTGCTATGTAGGCCCGGTCAGCCTGGAACTAGCCAGATGTATCAGGCTGGCCTGGATCTCACAGGGATCCATCTGCTCTTGCCTCCTGAGTTCTCAGATTAAAAAAGGGTGCACTTCCATGCCGCAGCCTATACATAGGTTTGACTTGGCTTAACTGATAAGCATAAGAAAGTAGGTATAGACTAAATCTAGTAAAAGCAGCACATAGTGCCCAGTGGTTATCCATCTAACACTGGCTCTCTTAACCATAGAACATCCCAGGAGGGTCCTCTATAGGTTAGATGGACACTAAACTGGACTAGACATAAATATCAGAACAGATTCTTCTACAGTATAGACTTATATTTCCTTTTCCTATGATGTAAAAACTAGACACCATTATAAAGAACTAAAGTATAGCTAACATATTTACTTTCTTTCCAATGAAAAAAAAAAAAAAAAAAATAAGAAAGCTATAAGAAGAAATAGGTAATAGCATTTATGAGACAGCTAGGTCCAACAGTTTCTTCAAACAAAATAAACTGAGAAACCTTACTGTTCTAAGGACCATGACATGAATGTCTGAATTAGACTGATTCCTGACAGCTTCCACAAAACATGGTGCCCTTATTCTTCCCTACAGTAGGGTAATTTAGCTTGTAATGCCATAGATGAAACCTTTGGCATTACTCAAATTTATTGGACACAAAAACCCATCCTTCAAACATGTCTTTCTGTTCTTATTAAAACAGAAGCCAGGGAGCCCCTGAATATGATGAAACTTTTTATATTTTAACAGAAAACTGGATGTTCAACACAAGAAATTTCTGCAGTACACAATTGTCTGCAGTACACAAGTATGAATGGTGTTCATGACATAGCAGGAAATAAAAGGAGGCTTAGAATGGACTTGTATTTTATTTCCAAAAAAACTGACTGACTGAAAATTCAAGAAATCTATAGCTGACAAGCTGAGAAGGCAGCTAAGGGCACTTTCTAACAGTCAAGCCAAACTGTAACCAAGTACCAACAGCTATTTGTATAAAGAAATAAGATAATAGAGGGCTGAGAAGATGGCTCAGTATTTAAGAGCAACTGGCTGCTCTTGCAGAGGACCTGGGTTCAGCATCCCCACTAAGGGCAGCTAACGACTGTCCATAATTCCAATTCCAGGGTATAAGACACCCCGCTTGACCCTTATGGGCATTGCATGTAGATGGTATTCTTACATACTTGTATGCAAAACACTCATATACATAAAAATAAGAATAATTTTTATAAAGGATAAGCTAAAGCAAACATGGCTAACATATTACTTTTCTTTCCAAATGAATATTAGCTATAAGAAGAAATAGGTAATAGCATTTATGAGACAGCTAGGTCCAACAGTTTCTTCAAACAAAATAAACTGGTATTTTCTCTCAAACAAAATAACATGGTATTACCTAAAGGCCCCTACACTGAGCTCTTAACTTAAACGTTCACCCTATAGTTTTCTTTTCAGGCAGGATCACCTACCCAAGGGAAATTGCAGTCCTCTTTCCAGTCATACATTAATGCCGGGCAGATAAACAGTGTGTTACATAATCCTTAGGGGTCTGGTCATGATGTCGCTGGGACAGTCCTTTGAAGAGTACATAAATTCGAGCACTCGTGCTAAAGAGAAACAGGGCGTAATTTCTTAAATAGTTCACTGTTCTTATCAGCCAAGAGTTTGAGGATGCCAGTTGCTGCTCGGGAATGTTTTTTCTCCAAGATGTAAACCACCTGAAAACACCAAAGACAACGTCATTATTTTTCTACAGGAGTGAGCATCAGTCAGAAAGCCCACACAACATTATCTCTGATCAACGAGCTGGGCCATGGCTGCTTATGGGAGACCACATAAAGGCTTGCTGTGATGATCGGGAACTACGTGTTAGAGATAGGTGCAACAACGTCAGTATCCAGTAAGAAAGAAACAAAAAAAAAAAGGGAGAGGGGCAAGAAAAAAAACTATACAGCACATGGATAAGTTATATGAAAATGTTTTTGATGACCATGCCCTATGTCTTATAAAGACATGTGAGATTCCAGCAGGGGTGTATGACTTCAGGTATTCACTCCACATTGAACTTTGCCTATATAAAAAAACACTAGTATTTCCCATTAACAGCAGAGAAATTGATCTTTAATAAATTTTATTAAGCATAAATAAATTAGTATTCTTAATTAGGTTATAACTTCGAATTCTTTTTTTTTTTTTGGTGTTGCTGTTTTAATATCAGAGAAAATATTTCAATTCAAGAGAATTTGTAACTGATTGCCTGAGATCTTTATAACAGCTCTGACAAACAATCTCTTGCGGTGGAATCAACTGGGATGTATTTCTTAATTCAAAAGTATTTTCTTCATTCTTGAATGAATGGCTTTCAATTGTGTTATTACACTTTTGGCTATCTCCTTAAGAGACTACTTAAGCCTCTCACTTTCGAAGGCAGATACCAGTCCTGGCCTGCTGTGGTGGGCTTTAGTAACTCTGCTTGCACTATCATTTTGCGATGTTTGATTTATATGGTACCACCAGAACTCTTACTGGTATCTCCTGGTTATGTCTGTAAGGTAGGAAGGAATCCCATAGCCTAGGCCACCTGGCAGTATGAAATGGCCATCTCTAACCTTCAAGGACAGAGTCTTCCCATTTGGAGTTTCTTGTCTAGCAGAGTCTCCCTTGCTAATGCTAACAGGGTGCTCAGCATCTCTAGGGACAAGAGAGGGTCAAAGAGATATGTCTGTTGGGGCAAGATCTTGATGGCTAAATGGCTATGTTCTCTGGGTGAATAAAGATGAAGGGCCTTCTTATGTCAGGGTCTTGGTTCAGGCAAGATTCTTTTCACACTGTGGTCCTCAGGCTTACTCTGGTACCAAGGTAGGTTGGAGAAGGGAGACCACTTGGCCAAGAGCCAGAAAGGTTTTCCTGAAACCTGAGTGGCTTCTTGTGGTGGGGATCTCTTGTGTAGTAGGCACTCAGATACTTGCTATCCCTTGGTAGGGAGAAAAGTTTGGTGCCTGAGGTAAAAGGAGAGTCCTTCTCCTGACCAGTTACTAGCCACAACTCCCAATCAATTTCCTTTGCAGGTGCCTTGTATTTCTGGAGAATTTTCTGTTATCTCTGAGGAGTAAGTCTCCCTGGGCCACCTTCTACTGCTGTGTGGGGATTCAGAAACATAGAGTCTGCATAGCCCTTTGATGGTAGTGCTATAAGGCCCCTTCTACTACCTACATTCTCTATTCCTAGGGCTCCTGACTAGTTCATCCTCCTTTTTTACCTCTCATAGTTCTGTTGTGTTTGCCTCCCCCTCCCTAGATTTACAGTTGTCTTTAGTGAGGAGAAAAACAAGCCCTTGCTTCTTGATTTAGTTTCTGACACTATAGAGAGCAGCTGGGCATTACCTATTACCCACACAATGTGAGCTGTCCCAGAAAAGACTCCCAACGCACATAAAGTTTTGCCTTATCTGTTTTTAAGTTGAATATATTAAAAATATTAATCCAAAAAAGACAAGAGAGAAGAGACAAGGATGGTTGGAGGGCAGTGGCAGAGTACGCAAATTCCATGGACGAAGGCTACCACATAACCTCAGTCCAAGTTTTAATACGTCACGAGGGACAGGGCCCAGTGCATCAGGATTGCTTCGAAAGACAGCAAAAGTCTATTTTTTTTTTTTTTTCTTTGTTGAGACTGGGTGTCCCGGTCGCCCAATCTGGCCTGGAATTCGCTAGACTAGAAATTTTAAAACTGTCCTATATATCAACTGTACATGGTATAATACACATATACACACTTCATCACCCACAGAGAGACCTACCTGCCTCTGCCCACAGAGTGCCAGTATTAAACAGCAGTGTGGTTTAAATGTACACATTCCTTTTTTGTTTAATATAAACTATGAAGTGAAAAATTAAATATAAATATTGGCACAGGTAGACAAAATAGGTTATAGCTTTGGCACATATATAGTATGTATATGGTGCATATGTGTGTTAGATACAATGTACAGTTGATATATAGTACAGTTTTGAAATTCTCATGTAAAAAACATAAGAGATACTCAAAGAATAGCGAAAATGAAATGAGAAAGGCAAACTGGACCCAGCCCCGAGGCTATCCACTCTTGCTAAACTCTTCTATCTAGCATGGCTTCTACATGGTGAGTCTAAGAGTGCCTATTGAGCCGGGCATGGTGATGCCTTGAAATCCGAGCACGTAGGAGGCAGAGGCAGGTGGGATCGTTGTGAGTTTCAAAGCCAGCCTGGTTCTACAAAGTGAGTTTCCAGGACAGCTGGGGCTAGGAGGGAGACCCTGTCGCGAAAAGACCAAAAAAAAAAAAAAAAAAAACACAAGAGTGCCTATCGAAATGAAGCTCTGGATAACTGCAACAGGAGGAACACACATGCAGCATAACTTATAAATTCGTCTTGTCAATCAGCAAACTTGCCGGAGTATGGCTGTGTGATTACACTGTGTGATCAGTGTGTAAATGCACTGATGAGTGCCTCTGCCACGGGGCATCTCATGCCATGCTCCACTCTCTTTTCTCCTGGCAGCACCTGAGCCACCATGAGCCAGAGTCCACTATGTTTGTCCTACAAGATGCCACTAGCAAATGCGATAAAAAAAAAAAAAAAAATCCTATCTGAATGTAAAAAACATGAGACAAAAATGTAAAAACATTAATTTTTTATATAGAAATGACGTGGAGCTCCTTGGAAACTAAAAAAGCATTAAATATATCTTTAAATAGAATAATGGCATAGGCAATATAAAACATGGTACCTAAGCGGAAACAAATCTCGGAATTCGCTGATTCCTTTATTCCAAAACAACAAGTAAAAGAAATATTCACAATCTTAACGTTAAAAATCCCGATTAACTTTTCTAATTTCCTGCTTCTACTAACTTCTCTGATTAACTGACAATTACAGCTGACAAACAGCCCAAGTGATGACCATCTGAGGAGTAAACAAGATCTGTAGGCAGTGACCTTTGCTGACTTCTGTAGTGACTTCTCTGATAAAGCTCTTGTGTCTTGTAACGTGGAAGTGTTGTCATCTTTTGTAACTGGTGCATTAGAATCTTCTCCCTAAGTCAGAAAGAAGAGGAAGGCGAGAGAGAAGGGGAATCAGTTAGCTACATGTCTACTAAGCATACAGAGATGTTTCGATATTAATATTTTTATTTCAATTTTAGTACATAGTCATACATCTTATGGGATTTAAACGCCCTCCACCATACGTAACCCCATCATAGCTCCTCCACCAGATGTCATGCATTCTGGCATATCTGTTAAGGCATACTGAGTCAAGTTTGTATACCCGATGTCCCTCAGTGTGAGTTCATCCACTGGAGTCCAGTCAGCCTATCAGAGCATGACTCTCTTAAAGATCAATTCTCCCTCACCCAGAAGTCATAAACTGCCAACAGTTCTTCAAGTGAGGTTGGGGCCTGTGCCCATTTCCCCGGTTCTATGCTGTTTTTTAATATTCCCAACACACTGGAAAAGATTCCTTTTTTTTCTTTTTGTCTATTTGAGACAGAGTCTCCCTGTCGCCCCAGCTGGCCGGGAACTCAAACTGTCCACCAGGCTGGTTTTGAACTCACATAGATCTGCTGCCTCTTCCTCCCAAGGCACACGGGGAAAGATTCTTAAGGCCAAGTAAACCCATAACACTCATCTGACAGAAGAGAAATGTCTACAATGGTTGGGCTACTTGGAATGGGGCAATCATGTCAGCCTCAGCACTGTTAATATATTAAACATCACTAATTTATCACCTGGATGTGCTAAAATATGAAACTCTTTTTGGTAGACCAATGAGTTTACTGGTCGGCAGGAGCCCCGGCATCTGCCGCCAGAGTGCTGGGATTAAAGGCATGGGCTCCCATAGAGCCCAGTTTATTTGGGCTTTCTTTCTTCATAAAGCATGGATGAGAGATTACTTAAGGGTGCATGGGTGACCCCCAAATAGCCAAATTAGCACTTAGTCCCACCCTAAGATGGACCTCATAGAAGCTGCATCATAGAATTCTCAAAAAACATTGAGTGTTTGTTTTATTTCTGTATGTGTATTGAAGGTACGATCTGCATGTAGGTTTGTGCACCCCTGTCATGCAATGCTGGCAGAGGTCACGATTCCCCTGGAACTAGAGGTTCCCTCCAAGATTTTGGAGTTGCAGATGGTTCTTGAGCCACGATGTGATACTCAGGATCGACCCGGGTCCTCTGTAAGAGCAGTCGGTGCTCTTAACTGCGAGACCAGCTCTCCAGTCCCTCAAACATTGACTTTTTTATTTATATATATATTTTTTGTTTTATATCAGAAATCGAGGCCCTGTCCACCACCCTATCCTCCACAGCCCACCAGAGCTCATGCCATTCTGCCAAACATGCTTCTCATCTTCTCTTTCTCAGTCTTTCTCAGTGTTTTCCATGGGAAGTTGACTGTTTTGAGCAGAAGTTCATGGTTTCGTCAGTTCGTTGATGCAGTCCTTGACTGGTGGTTTTATGCTGTTGTGTTGTTTGCTGTTTCCCAATATGATCACTCCCAACTGCTTGGACAAAAGCTAAGGGGCCGAGCACAAGAAATAATTTACAACTAGGTACTGCACTGAGCATCTACAGATAGGGATACATTCTGGGTGTTGTTTGTTTGGCTGGGACTGTGTCTTTCACTCAGCATGAATTCTAGCTCCAGCCATTTCCTGCAAGCTCATGGTGTCATCTTTCTTACTGTATGCATAGAACTCCATTGTGTAGATGTACTCCATTGTGTAGATGTTCGACATTTTCTCTATCCACTCATCAGTTGGGAGGCACTTGGGCTGGTTCCAGACTACTTACTATATCTGAAGAGAGCGGAAATAAACATGGCCGTGACTGTATCTCTGCAGTGGGGTGAGTCTTGAAGGGTACATGCCTAGGAGTGGTATGGCCTGGGTCAGGGAAAGTTTCATTGCAAGTCTTCCAAGGGTTCTCACCACTGCTTTCCACAGTGGCTGTAACGAGATTTACATTCCACCACAGTGAATGAGTGTTCCCCTTTCTCCCCACAAACCTCTCCCAGCACGTTGCACATTGTGGGTTTCTATGATCCTAAGCAGTCTTGGAGTAAGAGATATTGGAGTAAAGATGATATCTTTAAAGTGGTTTGTGATTTGCCCATTTCATTAAATGATTATGATGTTTTGAACACTTCTAAGGTGTTTTTCAGACAGCGCTAATTCCTCACTTGTGAAGTCTCTGTGCAGCTCTTTGCTCCACCTTTTTTTTTTTTTTTTTTGTTTGTTTTTCTTCTTCTTTGTTTTCTGAGTAGTATATATATAGTCTGGAATCAATGCTTTGTCAGATTTTCTGTGGTGAAGGTGTTATCCTTCCACTCTGTGGGATTTTCACATTCCTTGATTGTTTCTTTCGATGGACAGAAGCGTTTGAGTTTAATGAAGGTCCCATTTTCAATTATCGACCCCCATTAGATCATTCACTTGTGCAGCTGCTGTTTGTTTTAGAAATTCTTTTCCTACACCGATGTCTTATAGTCTGCTGCTAAGGTCTGCTATCCGGCCTTCAGAGTTTGGGGTTTCACGTTTAGAGTCATTTGATCCATCTGAGTTTACTTTTGTACAGGGGAGAGAGGTAGGGGGGTTAATTTCATTCTTCCTACAAGTGGTGATCCAGTTTGTGCCAACACAAATTGCTGAAGATGCGTCTTTTCTCCATTGTTGCTGCTTGGCCCCCTTGTCAAATATGAGATGGCGTAAATTGTATGTGCTCAGGTTTTTGGATCTTCGGTTTGGTTCCATTTGTCAACAGTCTGTTGTGCCAGTACCAGGCGGTTTTTGCTATATAGCCCTGTAGTATATTTGAAGTCTGGTAAGAGATCCCCCCGGTGTGTAGCTCTTTTCAGTCATGTTGTTTTGGCTATTCGGGGTCTTTTGTCTTCCAAATGAATTTAAGGACTATTTTTTTCCCAAGACTGTGAAGAAACTCTTGGGATTTTGATTGGGATGCGTTAAATCTATACAAGAATTTCAGAAGAATGGACATTTTTACAATGTAATTTTTCCCAATCCATGAGCAATGGGAGGTTTTTCCAACTTGTTGATGTCTTGCTTTCCTTAATTCTTTCTTTAAAGGTTTAAAATTTTTGTTGTAGAGATCTTTGTGTTTTTTTTTTTTTTTTTTTTTTTTTTTTTTTTTTTATTTTATTGTTTTTGTGTGGGAAGGTCTCCTTGACTTCTTTCTCCAGTTGCTTGTTCTCTGGTGGTTAATAAAGGCCATTGATTTTTTTCGGTTAATTTTGTCTCCTGCACTTTGCTGCAGCTGATTCCTACGTTTCTAGGAGTTGTATTTTCTGGTGGCGGGTTTAGCATCTCTTAGGTAGACGATCATATCATCATCAAAACGGGATAGCTTGACTGCCTCTTTCCCAATTAATATTCCTTTAATTTTCTTTTCTTGTCTTATTGCTCGAGCAAGTGTGTCAAGCACTACATTGACGATATATAGTGGCAGCCTTGGCCAAGTCCTACCTGTGAAAGGGATGTTTCTGATTTCCCCCGTTAGGAAATGATATTGGGTGGCCCCTGTGGTTTTCTGGTATATGGCTTTGATTACATTGAGAATATCCCCATCCAGTCCCTCCTAGGACTTTAGGCATGAAGGGAGGCTGGAATTTTGTCAAAAAGGCTTTTTCAGTAGAAATTGAGATGATTGGTGTGGTTTTTGTCCTTTCATGCCATTTATGTTTTGATGATGTTTATTATTGATTTTTGTATTTTGAACCATACCCACATCTCTGGTATGAATCCAACTTGTCAAAATGGATAATTTACTTGATGTGGGTCTGTATGCTATTTGCGGTAGCGCTGTTTAGAATTTTGGCTTCTGTGTTCATTAGGGGGATGGTTCTATAATTCTCCTTTTTAGTTGTATCTTTGCCTGGTTTTTTGTAATAGAGTGATGCCCTGACTTTATAAAAGGAATTTGGGATAATTTCCTCTGTATCCTTCTAACAAGTTCAGAAATAGGGTTGTAGGTCTTTTTGAAGAATGTTTTATAGAATTCTTCCGTGAAACCATCTGGGCTGGGCTTTTTTTAAGTTGGGAGATTTCTTATTACTCCTCATTTCCTCATGTGTTATGGGTCTGTTTTAAGCTGAACGATCTCTGCTTGGTTGAGCTTTTGGTGATTCCCAGTTTCAGATATTTATTATCCATTTGTTCCTAAGTTGTCATACTTGTAGAGTATAGTTTTTTGAAGTATGCCCATAGGATTGGTCTGGAGCTTTTCCTTGTCTGTTGTGATATTTCTCTTTCATATATGGTATTGTAGTGAGTTGGAGTTGTTCCCTTCTTTCTTTCAGTTAACTGGCCTAGAGGTCCTGTCTATCGTGTTTATTCTTTCAAAGAACAAGCATTTGGATTCATTGAGTTTTGTATTTGTTCTTTGTTTCATTTCATTGATTTTTCTGCTCTGATTTTGTGTTAGTTCTTTCCTTCCTGTCTGTTGCATTTAAGGGTTCATCTGTGTTGCCTCCTCTCAAGTGCTTGTAGCTGTAGTTTTAGATCTTTCACTTGTGGTTTCTGTTTTTCTAATGAGGCACCCAGGGCTATAAACTTCCCTCTAGGAATGCTTTTAAGGTGAATTCCATAGGTTTTGTTGTGTTTAATTGTCATTGTTATTCAGTTCCAGGAAGGCTTTTTATTTCTTTCTTTTTTTTTTTTTTTTTTTTTTTTTTGGTCTTTTTTGAGACAGGGTCCTCCTGCGCCCCAGCTGTCTGGAACTCACAGCTGTAAGACCATGTTGGCTTTGAACTCAACAAAGATCGCACTTGCCTCTGCCTCCCAAGTGCTATGATTAAAGGCGTGCGCCACCGAAGCCCGGCATATTTACTTCTTTATCTCTCCTTTGACCATTCATTATGCAGGATTGTGTTGTTAAGTCCCCATGTGTTCTTTTTTAGGCAATAGGGCTTATACTGGTGTTGATGTTGAGCTTATAATTAGTATATATATTTAATTATATTATAAATATTATATAAGATATAGATATTATTATTAAAATTAATATTATTAGTATATTATAACTTATAATTTAATTATTGAATATCAATTTTATAAGATTTACTATAGTGCACGTGGTCTGAGAATGCTGACTGAATTTCAATCTTTTTTATTTGTGGGAGGTTTCTTTTTTTTTTTTTTGTTTCTTCCCAGTAATTGGTCGATTTTTTGAGAATGTTCCATGGGGTGGCTGAGTAGAAAGTGTATGCGCTGGTATTAGGGGTGGAATATTTGGTAGAGGTCTATGAGGTCCATTGGGTGTAGCATATCGTTCAGAATTGCGATGTCCTCTCTGTTTATGTCTTTGTCCTGTTGACCTATCCAAAGGACTCATTTGGGTATTGAAAGAAGTCCCCGACTATGAGTGTACTGGGGTAGTCTGTGACTTGTGGTACTGGAGAATTGTCTTTAATAAGTTGGGTGCACCAAGTTTGGGGCATATATATTAATAATCGTGAAATCTTCTTGATGAATTGTTTCCTTTATTAAAAAAATGCATGGCCTCTTTTGTCTCTTCTGATTTCTTTTTACTTTGAACTCTATTTTGTCTGATATTTAAAATAGCAACACCTGCGTTCTTTTTGATACCATTTGCATGGAATACTTTCTTCCATCCTTTTCGACTTTAATTAAGGTGGTTCCGTCCTTGGAAGGTAAGAGGTGGTTTCTGGAGACAGCAGTATACCGATGGATTCTGTTTCCTAATCCAATCTCCCAGTTAATGTCTTATTGATTGGGAGTTAGTCCATTGATATTTAAGGTTTGAACTAATAGGGTGTGTAGTTCCTATCCTTTCGCCTTATAGACATTTGCAGTTTTTGGTTTAGGTTTCTTCTACTGCTGCAGTTATGCTTTTATTGGTTTCTCGTTCTAGGTGCCTGGGGATGGTTGTTCCTTTCTTCTGTCCTTTGATGCTTCTTACTCTCTGAAGGAGTGGTTTTTCTGGACATGTGTTCTTTCATCTTTTTTTTTTTTTTTTTTTTTTTTTTTTTTTTTTTTTTTTTTTTGTTATTTTTGCTGGGTACAGTAAACTGGGTTGGCATCTATGTCATCCGTTAACACGGGAAGGCTGTGCGCCTGTTTTCTTGTTTTCATAGTTTGCATGAGAAGTCAGTTTAATTCTGATAGGTATCCCCTTATAACTAACTTGTTTTTCTCTTGTTTTCTCTTGTGGCTTTAAGGATTTGTCTATGTTTTGGGTGGCTAGCTTTTGAACTATGATTTGGCATGGAGAGCTCCTTTCTGATCTTGTCTTCAAACATTGACTTTTTAAAATAGTTTTATTTATGGTCACAGTGTAGGAAATGTATTGTCTGTGTGCGCATCCCTGCACCTGTTTCGGTGCAATGCCGCGGAGGTCCAGAAGAAGGTGTCAGATGGGGCTGGAGAGATGGCCTAGCGGTTAAGAAGCACCGCCGCGTGCTTACAGAGGACCCGGGGTCGATCCCCAGTGCCCAAATGGCGGCCGAGAACCGTCTGAACTCCAATTCCAGGAGAAGCCCAGTTCCAGTGGAAACCGACACCTCTTCTGACCTCCGCGGCTGGCACGAACGAGGGCACAAACTTGCATGCAGATAGTCATTCATACACTAAAAAAAAAAAAAAAAAATGTGTCAGATGCCCCCCTGGAGCTGGAGTTAAGATGGTTTTCAGCCACCATGTGGGTGTTAGGGATCGAACCCGGGTCCTCGTGCAGAAGAGCAGTCAGTGCTCCCAACCAGCGAGAGTCAGCTCTCCAGCCCCCAAACATTGACTTTTAACAACACTTTGGAGCCAAGGCATGGTGGCACACACACCTTTAAAAAATAATCCCTAGACGTTGGGAGGCAGAGGCAGGTACGTCTTTGTGAATTCAGGGCCAGTCTGGTCTACAGAAGCAAGCTCCAGGCCAGTGGGATAAAGGGAGACACTGTCGCTCAAAAAATACCAAACAAACCCCACTTTGGAACCAGCTACAATAAACAAAATAGTGGAACATAAATATATTTATTAAATGAATGGCCCAACTCTGATTTTCCTTAGAAAATTCTTAGTGCTAATGGATTATGCTGTAGCTCAGTGGCATAATATTTAACATGCATACATCAGGGCCTATGTTCAATCCCCAGTACTTGCAGAAAAAGAAAGAATAAAAGTATTTAAAAATCGTTTTAACCTCTTTTCTATTCTTAAATGTGTATAATAATGCCAGCAGTGTAGTGCACACATTTAATCCTAGCCTTGGGAGGCAGGGGCAGCAGATCTCTGTGAGTTCAAGGCCAGCTGGTCCTACAGAGTTATCTCAGGCCAGGCCAATTCTGTGACTAAATGGAGACCCTGTCCTCAAAAATACAAAAAAAAAAAAAAAAGATTTTAATGCCACATGCACAGTCACGCCAAGAAACTGTACCCATCTCCCAACAAGAAAGCAGTGTCAGACTTCATGCCAGAAGTATTATATTAAAAATAACCAATAACAGGGCTGGAGAAGATGGCCCTAGTGGTTAGGTGCGCCGACTGCTCTGCAGAGGACCGGGTTCAATACCCAGCACACACAATGTGGGGCTGAGAACCGTAGGTAACTCCAATTCCAGGGATTCTGACGCCCTCGTCTGACCTCACTCACCCAGCATTGCACAACACGGGTGCACTACCTAGGCTCAAACAGTACATTCATACACATAAAAAAATAAATAATTTTAAAAAACCCGAACAAAGAGCAAATTATACTTTTCGACATTTCAAGTTTTTTGTGTTTTTACATGTTACATTAGATTTTTCCTACAAAACATTCTTATCTGGTTACACGGGAGTTTCTGAATTATAAGGGTTGACAACCAATTCACACAGCACTTGCCTCCAAGGAGCTAAGAGAGACTGTACTTATCATGTAGACGTTCCCAAGCCAGAAATAAATAGTAAGCCCCTTCTCATGACTGGTTGTCTCTTGACAGAGGTTCTAATTCAGGCCAGTTTCTAACATTCTGGGCACACTCTGGAACCACTGCCATGAATTAAACTCATGGGGATTCAGAATGATCAACTGTGTGCTACCATCTTATGAAATCTAATCACCAAAGTGTCACTGAATGCAGAATTTTCAGTCGTTCCCAAAATGAAAAACACATTCCCATGGGGAAGATAACCTCTGCTATCACAAAAGAAGGAGAATCACACAAGATCATCTCTTATCTTAGATCATGAGCTGTACATCTACAGTTCTCAATTTGACACTATGGGAAGACGCAACCTCAACTTGGGAAGTTCCTCTATGGAATTGGACCCTGAGCATGCCTATGAGGTATTTTCTGGATTGTTGAGTGATGTGGAAGTACCCAGCCCCTGGGGGCAGTGGAAACTGCTATGAACAACACAGTAAGCGGCTTTCCTACAGATTTCTGCTTTCTGCCCTAGGTTTCTGGCCTTGGGTTACCCATGTATTGGGCGTCCCTCGGTGATATACTAACTATGAGTTGAATGAGTAGGCCAAATAACCCTTTCCAAACCCTTTCCTCCCCTAGCTTTGGTTTAGTTTTTTGGTGAGGTGTGGTTTGTTAGTTCTTTGTTTATTTTTTGTCTTGGAGACAGGGTCTCCCTTAGTCCCCCAGCTGTGTCCTGGGACTCGCTATGGTAGACCAGGCTGACCTTTGAGCTTCACCGATATCCCCCTGCCTCTGCCCCTGAGTGCTGGATCACCAGGCCCCCGTTGGTTAGGTGTTTTTAATCATGGCTAGAAAGCGAACTAATACAGAGCGCAAATTCAGGATTCAAAAAGAATCACCCAGAGCTGGATATTGGGTGACGCACACCTTTAATCCCAGCACTTGTGCGGCAGAAGCAGGATGGATCTCTGTATTTTAAGGCAGAACTGGTCTACAGAGTGAGTTCCAGTCCAGCTAGGGCTACAGGTGAAACAATGTCTCAAAAAGACATACATATATATATATATATTATAATATATATATTATACACATCTATATGCGTGTGTGTGTGCGTGTTTGTGTATAGATGTTGCCCAATTTTCTAACAGAATAATCAAATTTAGTAAAAAGACAAAGACAAAGATATGATCAAGGTCTCAAAGTTTATTTATTTATTTAAAAAAAAAAAAAAATCTAGTAATCAAGTCAGGGAACTGAGAAAATTGGTTTTCTTTTCTCTCCCCATCTTTTTTTTTTTTTATTTTTATTTATTTTTGGCATATGTGCTGGATATGATGACTGTCTGCTTGTCAGGTCTTGCACCGTGTCATTGCACATGCCGCGAGGTCAGAAGAGGTCCAGATTCCCCTGGACTGGAGTTTCTCCTGGAATTGGAGTTACAATGGTCTTACGCACCATGTGTGTGCTGGGGATCGAACTAGGGTCCTCTGTTAAGAGCAGTCAGTTGATCTCCTAAACCGCTAGGCCATCTCTCCAGCCCCGTCGTCTCCGCCCATATTATTATGGTTTTTCTTGAGTATGTAGCTAAAACAGACCCAAACTCATGAGCTCTTCTGCCTCAGCCCAAGTGCTGGATTACAGAGAGAGACCAGTTCTTCCCTGGTAGCCCAAACCCTCAGCAAGCCTCTTTGTAGGATGGACACTGATGGCTCCATCTTATAAAATAATTATTACTTCAGGTTTCAATCTAACAGCAGCAAGTCAACCATCTCAAAGCTTATACAGGATATATCCAAAGTGAAAGGGCAAGACATGGAAGTGGGCCAAAGCACAACTTCCAGATATCACACCTGAACATTACCTTTCCAGGTTCTGTCTTCATAAGGTCATCCTGGGAAAAACAAGGCTTTGTTCAAAGTCACATTGAAACAAGTTACACTGAAGCTTACAATGCTGCAGGTGAGAATCACAGACAGAAGTCAATGAATGTAAGGAGACACAGCCAAGCTGGAAAGGTAACTCACCTTAACACAGTTCCAACAACTAAGTCTTGCTAAAATGAACAGCAAGGTTGCCAGTTTAATGAAAAATATTGTATTGCTTAATCTGAAGGCAATTTGTTTTTCATTTACTGAGGTATATTATATATTTTCTAGAATACTGGAGATTAAAGATTCAGTTTTTTTTATTGTTATTTATTTTTTATGTGTGAATGTACTGGCTGCATGTAGGTTTGTGCACCCGCATCGTGCAATGCTGCGGAGGTCAAATAATTTTTTATATGACATCATTTCCACATTAGTCTATAAGTTCCCCAAGGGCTTGGAACTATATTCTCATTCTTAAAACTCAATCTTTGGGGCGGGAGAGATGGCCTAGTGGTTAAGAGCGCGACGCTCTTACAGAGACCCGGGGTATCGATCCCCAACACCCTCATGGCAGCCTGAGAACCGTCTAAAACTCCAAATTCCAGGAGAACTCCAGTTCCAGGGGAATCCGACACCCTCTTCTGACCTCTGCGGGGCTGCAGGACACAGGTGCACAAACTTGCATGCAGACGTACATTCATACACATCAGAAATAAATGAAATTTAAAAGAAATTAATTCCTAGACACCTGACCTAGCCAACCCTCCTGATTATATAACCACAAGACTCTTCTTACAGTAGATATACATGCACATCTGTTTTTGCAGCTCTCTCTCACAATAGCAAAGAGCGGGAACCAACCCAAGTGCCCCTCAAATGACCAGTTGATAGAGAAAATGTGGTAACATCTACACAATTGAGTTTATATGCAGCGTAAAGAAGAGGACATCATGAGTTTTGCAGGTAAAATAGATGAGCTGAAGATTATCAAACATGCTGAGGCCAAGTAACACAGTCCCAAATAACAAACATGAATGGTATCCCTCCATCTGTGGATGCTAGTGGCAATTACTAGTTGTAAGTATTTCCTGAGCATGGACCCTTGAGCTTTTATCCAAAACAGTTGGGAGAGATGCATATTGGAAAAAACAAAAAAAAAATTAAATAAAAATTATTCCATAAATATAAACTGTGATGAATGCTCAGAATGGCCCTAAAGAGGAAAGGCTTGTGAGGAAGTGACACATCAAGACATGAGGATGGCATGTGGAATAGCAAGAGGCACAGGGAATGGCAAATGAGGAGGGGTAGGGCAAGAAGTTCTTCACAGAGTCACAGGCCATAAAGAGGACCATGAAGCAGAGCACGGTGGGAAAGAATGTGCAATGCAAGAGATGAGAATGAAAGACAGACAGGAGCAGAGTCAGGGGGATTCTGCAGGATATCTGAGCCCACAGTTGAAGCGTAGGAAAAAAAAGGAAATCCAGCTTTGTGCAAGAGTGGCACGGCTCAGGGCAAGATCAGAGTAGGTTGAGTGTGTATGGAGAGATCAGCAGAGAGCTATTGCAGGAGCTTAGACATAAGGTTGGACAAATGATACAACACTGAAGACAGAATTAAGATATATTCTGAAGCTGAACTGACAAACTGGAGGCAATTCTATATAAGAGTTTAAGGATTCCTGTATATGGGCAGTGAAGGGTTATTTCTACCTTTCTGACTTTGGCAGCTGGATTGATGGAACTGTTACTTAAGGAAGTCTAGAGAAGGAAGTAAAATCTATAGAGTTCAAAGTTGGAGTTGGTCATATAAGCTGATCACACCTGTGAGACCCTCAAGGGATAATGTTGAGGAATCAACTCAATATAAAAGCTAGAATAGAGGGGCTGGAGAGATGGCGCTAGCGGTTAGAGCACCGACTGCTTCTTGCAGAGGACCCGGGTTTTGATCCCCACACCCACATGGTGGCTAAGACCATCTGTAACTCCAAATTTCCAGGAGAACTGCCGTATTCCAGTGAATCGAGACCTCCTCTGACTTCCATGGCATTGCAACAAGACGGATGCACAAACCGACATGCAGACAGTACATTAATACACATAAAAATAAATAAAAAAAAAATTAAAAGTGTAGAATGCAAAAGGGACAGTTAGACTGTGACTTTAAGTACAGTTTACGTGCTGTGCACAGCTGTACTTACACTTTCAGGTGACCATGTGGAGCAGAGATTCAACCCAAATCTGTTCAGTTGTTAAATGGAGCTCTTCCACTGCTTCACACTACTGTGAGACACTAGGGCCAAAACACTATCACTGCTAAGGTAGTAAGAAAGAGTCTACAGGGAAAAGTGACTTGGGCTGAAAGATGTATAGATGTTTCAAAGAGAAATAAAGACCTGAGACAAGACTGTGTGAAAGAGCCAAGCACTGTCTTCAGTTTGACACAAGAAGGTCTGTATGAGAATTTACAGTAGCTACTACAGAGTAAAGAGACAGTGCTGGGTAGGAAAGAGTTGTCATAGGACATAGAACATGGCTGGGTAAGATGAGGGACAGGCTCCATAGCAGAGACTGTACTTACTGCCCAATTCTAGTCTCTTCTTTCCTAATAGTAAGAGCATGGCAGCCTACTTAAAGACAATATCCTTCAGCCTAATTATGCATGGCCGCCTGTCTTAGACAGTAGTCTTAATCAGTAGGATGCAGGGGAAAGTGTTGTTATGTTAATGCCTTTCAAGAAGTAGCCTTAAAGCACAGAGATCAAGCGTTCTCTTTCCTCCTTCCTGCTAGCTGGAATGTGGAGGTAACACTCCACCCTGAGTACTCCTCCTGGTTCAAAAGACCACAGGACAAGGCGTCCGCTCTGCAGAGCAGCAGAAAAGAATGAGCTGAAGCCTGTGGAGCTACTCTACAAGCCCTTGCCTGCCCATGTCTGATCTTCTTGCCACCACTATTTTAGGATTCAAAGCTATTCTCAGCAGAACATACCTTCTAATATGCAGGTCCAGACAGAAAGTGCCAAGCTCAGACATTATCCCAAAAAGCATTCTAAAAGCCAGAAAAGTTTCTCAAGAGTTATAGCACATACTGAGGGACTATGAATTTGGCAGCTCTTGGGTAGACAGAAGAGGAGCAGAGAGCTTTGAAAAACTGGGTTACCCTCCATGGAAGATACTCAGAACCTCGATTAAGAGAGTGTTGGTAATGGGGAGCAAAAGTAATGCCTGAATGCTGTTTCTGTGAAGTATAATGCTAATTATATCTCCATAACCAGGAATGACTGAGTATAAGAAAACAGAAATGGGCTTGCACTTAAAGTGCTTTGGATGGACTCTCAGAAATAATGCTAATACAACGATAAAAGACCAGAATGGACTATGAGAACTGGGCAGAGCTGCCAGTGGTTCTAGTAAGGGAAACAAGGAAAAGACTGTATACCTCCCCAACTATACTGAAGACAGAAATGTCATGCTCTGCTGTCCTTTCTGCCTCAAACAACTCCAGAAACCATTAACTACCCAAACAAAGTCTTTACTTAAAAGAGAACTGTATAAGATGTTTGTGTCCATATATATGTACACACACACACACACACACACACACACACACACACACACACACACAGAGTCATGGAGTGCGTGTGGAGGTAAAAGGACAATTTGCAGCAGTTGATTTCTATCATTTGGATCCCAGGGATTGAAGCGGGTTGTCAAGCTTGCCAGCAAGCACCTTCACCTACTAAAACATCTTACTGGTCCTACAAGAGATTTTTCTCAAAAATAGGTAAACGAGTAATATAAGCAACTAGGAAAAGCAAAATCCAGCGAAATCCTAATCTCTTTCTACAGATCATCTGAAAGTGCCTGTTTACTAGAGTCATCATTGCCACCTGCATAAAACAAAGTGTCACACAACATTATCTAATAAGAAAAATTATTCTGGGGGCTGGAGAGATAGCCTAGCAGTTAAGAGCACTGACTGCTCTTACAGAGGACCCAGGTTCGATCCCCAGCACCCACATGGTGGCTAAGAACCATCTGTAACTCCAATTCCAGGAGAACTCCAGTTCCAGGGGAATCTGAGACCCTCTTCTGGCCTCCGCGGCATTGCATGACACGGGTGCATAAACCTACACGCAGACAGTACATTCATACACATACAAAAATAAATAAAATTTTTAAAACAATTAAAAGAAAAATTATTCTGATTGGCTATTTCCTATAAAAATAGTAGACAACAAACCTGATGATTTTAACACATTATAAGCACATCAAAAAGTTTTCAGGGCTGACAGCCCACTTGTCTAGCATGCATAAGGCCCTAGGTTCACCACAAAATGATGATGATGTAGGTAGGTAGGAAGGGAGGGAGGTAGGTAGGTAGGTAGAAGGAAGATAGATAGATGATAGAGAGATAGATAGATAGATAGATAGATAGATAGATGATAGATAGATAGATGATAGATAGATAGATAGATAGATAGATAGATAGATAGATAGATAGATAGATAGATAGATAGATAGATAGATAATCTGTCAGAGTGAAAGAGCAGCACACTCACCTGGCAAATCCAAGCTCATTTTACTCTGAATAAAAGGCAACAGAAATGTATTTCCAAATTTATAAATGAAGATTCATCCCTTGTAGATTCTCAAAATCAGTCAATTAGGAGACTTTACCTAAGAGAGTCCCTCTTCCCAGTGAAATGTAGAAATGACAATATAGACCTCATGAGGCCTGGGTAATGTTACTGTGAATAATCATTTGATCTGCTGCCACACATGAGTGTCAATGATTATGCCAGGAATCATACTCAGCTCCTGCCAGGGCCAGGGCTCAGGAGAATCAGTCTCTGGGACACTAAACCCTAGCCCAAGCAAGCTTCTCATTCTGCTCTAAAGCTAATGAAACTACTATGCAGGGAGTTTTCTCAGCCTGGACATTACCTCGTGTACTCACAGCACAGCTTCATACTATGCACAGGGCACTGTGTTATTCCAGTCTTACCAAGGAAACTATGGGTAATGAAGAAGTGGAACCCCAAGATGACAGTGTGCAGAGATGCAGGCACTGGCTGTGGTGATCTGTTCTCCACACAAGCAAGACCAGAACAAGAGGAAGTGGGCTACAAAAGGCCAAATCAAAGTATGGTTTAAGCCACTGAAATCTCTATGGAATGCCAGGTACTACAAATCTACCCCATCGCCCTCCTCTAGGGAGCACCTGGGTTAGAAGTAAAACAAACAGGCAATGAATATTTGAAGTACATGGCTTGGTAACTACTGGAAGTTGTGTGCCCAAGGATAATGTGAAGAGAGCTGGCTGAACACTGTTAAAGCAGCTAACCTTGGAGCTGAAAGTAGGAACACTGTGTAGAAGAAGCTGGCTAGGTGGGTAGGCCTTGAGAGCATTCCAAGAGGGAAAGAGACTCCAAATAAGACTAGGTCATATTCCAAGAGGGAAAGAGACTCCAAATAAGACTAGGTCATATATGACACTCTGAAGAGTTTATATTTTACACCTTTGAGAAGGAAAGCCATTGAAAATTTTAAGGCTAACATGATCCAAGTAATATTACATACATAAAAGTCAACTGTCAATCTCTTGTTCCTTTATCCTTTTAAGTATTTCTTTTTGCTTTTGGTTTAATCATGTTTCCTCCATATCTAAACTTGCATTTAAAAAAGAAATTCTACTTAAATCACTGATCTTAAATCTGTGGTCTGGTACTTCATCTGTTATAGACTATCTCAGCCATTTTCTTCAAATTCACCTGCTTGCCACTTTTTTTTTAAATTTTTTTATTAAATTTATTTATTTCTGTATGTGTATGAATGTACTGTCTGCATGCAAGTTTGTGCACCCGTGTCGTGCAATGCCGCGGAGGTCAGAAGACGGTCTCGGACTCCCCTGGAACTGGAGCTCTCCTGGAATTGGAGTTTCAGACGTTTCTCGGCCACCATGTGGGTGCTGGGGATCGAACCCGGGTCCTCTGTAAGAGCGGTCGGCGCTCTTAACCGCTAGGCCATCTCTCCAGCCCCCACTTTTTTTACTATATCATTTCCTTCTAGGATTCTAAATAAACTTAATCACTTCACTCTTTGTTTTTTCTATTTTTCTCTCTGTGCTGTAATCTGGAAAATGTTTCTTACTATCTTCAAGTTTATTGTCTCTTTAGCTTTATTCAATCTACAATTTAACCCCAACCACTAAATTTTCCTTTTCAAACTAAATAATCAAATACTATCCTTCATCCACTAAGGGTGTGTGTGTGTGTGTGTGTGTGTGTGTGTGTGTGTGTGTGTGTAGGATTTGCGTGTACCTGCGTGTGTGTGTGTGTGTGTGTGCATATGTATATGCACACCCACGCATGTGTATGTGTTTTAGACAGCATCTCACTAAGTAGCCCCAGCTGACCAAGCTGGTAAATTTGACCATCCCAGGCTGTCCCCACCTGCCTCTGCCTCCCAAATGCTGGGATTAACAGTGTGTTCCACTGTGCCCTGCTCCACTGAATTTATTCTTTCATTAATGTCTATTTTAGAAGTTATTTTGGTCATTGCTTCTTTTCTAATTTGCTATCACACAACTCATAGTTCCCTATTTCTTACAACTATTGTTAGGCCTATCTTTTATTTCTTCTAATAGAGAAAAGAGTTTCAGACTCTGATGATCTCAGTAGCTGATAATATTTTTTCTTTTATTTATTTATTTATTTATTTATTTATTTATTTATTTATATGTGTATGAGTGTATTGTCTGCATGCAGGTCTGTGCACCCGTGTCGTGCAATGCCACAGAGGTCAGAAGAGGATGTCGGATTCCCCTGGAACTGGAGTTCTCCTGGAATTGGAGTTACAGACGGTTCTCAGCCACCATGTGGGTGCTGGGGATCGAACCCGGGTCCTCTGCAAAGAGCAGTAAGCACTCTTAACTGCTAGGCCATCTCTCCAGCCCCAGCGGATAATATTTTTAAAAGAACCCATTTTCTGTGGATTCTTAACGCTTTAACTTTGGAGCCTGCTTTCCTTGAGTGCCTGGAGATATACATGTGCTGGTCACTGAATAATAAGTTGCAAAACTATGCCCTGGGGCCTTTTTGTGAGGTAGACAGTCTTTCCTGCCTCACCTATTTTTGCAAATTCCAGACCATCAGGCCTCTTCCTTCGATGTATTGAGCAAAGTGTCACATCTCCCGTTTGCTGTATATGCAAACAGGAACTTTACTGCCCCTGGTAAAGCCAAGATGCCCACTGTATGCACACTCAGGTTCTATTGTCCCCAGGGGAAGCCTAGATGGGCCACACTGTTCCAGAGTATTCCCCAACAGATAAATATTAACAGTTTCTGACAACTGAGCCTTTTTAAATAAGTAAAAATGGGGGGATGTGGGTATTCTTTCGGCAGAAGCACTTAAAAGCAGTTACCTGACAGCCTTGACCCCTGCTGTTTTCTCACAGACCTGTGAAAGTCTGGACTGTCTTTTGATCTCTCAGGAAAGAACTTTGATCTGGATTACAGCCTGAGGTTCCCTTGTCCCAATTACCTACCCCAGCCCCCAATTGAGTGTACATGTCCTGGCCCATGCCTGGGTTAGTATAAAAGCCTTGAGTTCCAACATTAAAGTTGAGTCTATTTCCTTGAGTTTTCTCTGAGTCCCTGTCTGTATGTCTGTCCTTGTCTTTTTATTCCATCAGGTAAAATCCCTTGTGGTCCCCTCCCCTCTCCTTGCTGGAGCTAAGCCAGGGAGAGAAGAAGAACAAACAGCATGTGGATGTCGGCCATGCGTGTATAAAGGACTATTCAGATGACTACAAACTCCGACAGATAAGCAGAGGCACTGCCAACCCTTAAACCAATTCAAGAGTTGCAGTCCCTTGGTTGTCCTAGTCATCTTACCCCTAAGTTGCAAACCCATGTGTGAGGGTGTCTATTTTAGGTCTCCCTCATGGAGTAGAATGTGAGGCCCTCCAATTCTTGTGAAGAATCTAGGCTTTATTTCTATCCCCACAACTACTAATCAAATCTGCAATGTCATGTGGATTCTTGATTCTGATTTTAACCCAATAATGCCTGTCACCAGTTACAAAATAAGCATGAGCCTGTAGGGGTTTAAAGTAAAACATTTTTTTTGGGGGGGGGGGGTTTGAGATAGGGTCTCTCTATAGCCCCAGCTGTCCTGGAACTCACTTTGTAGACTAGGGTGGCCTTGAACTCACAGAGATCCATCTGCCTCTGCCTCCTGAGTGCTGGGATTAAAGGTGTACACCACCATGCCCAGCTAAAGCACAACATTCTATCCTTAGTCCTCAAAGGCTCATGGCCACCTTATAACACAAAAATGCATTTAGTCCAGTATCAAGAGTCCTCGCATCTTACTCATTCCAACATCATTCAAAAGTCTAAGGCAAACTCTTAGCTAAAAAACTCTGTAAAAATAAGAAAGTTCCATATTTCCAAAACACAGTGGCAGATTAAGCATTTTTGTTCTAAAAGCGAAGGATAGCAAGGAAAATCAATGTAGAACAGAAACCCAGGGGAACAAACATCAAATCCTATAGCTTCCTGTCTTACATGTGGAGCACACAGTGTTATGATGTGACCACCAACAGGCTTGGACAGCCCCACCAACAGGCTAGGGCAGCCTCTAATTGCCTGCAACACACATGGCCTAAGCCGATTCCACTCACTGTCTATAGTTTTCCTTGGTAGATATCCCATATTTGGGGGAACTTCAATATCTTGGGTTTCCCATTACAATTCAAGCTTCACATTCACAGCTTAACATTTCAACCTCCCACAAGCTGTTTACAGAAAGCAATGACCCCATTGGCTTTCCATGCTTTTCAGAAATTTTGATAGGAGCTTCCATTAGCTCTTATATTCTGCATGCCTGAAAATGCAGCAGCGCACAGATGACACCAAGTTCTGCTGCTGGCTTCAGAAGTACTATGCCCCCTTGGACCACAGCAGTTCTGACCTGAGAACCTCAGAAAATGAATCTGGAATAATACTTCCCCATGTGGCTCTTTTCCAGCTGGGCACACTAGAAACATTCTCTTTTCAAATAAAAGTATTCCAAATAAGTTTTCAGTTTTATAAACTCTGGAGATTTTAATGGGTCAGGCCAGAACCTCAAGACACCTTTCCAACTGCAGCCATTTTGTCCACACTTACTTTGCCCAAACTGCACTCTTTTCAAATCCTTCTGCATTGCTTTTTGCTCATGGTTCTCACTCTAAACCTGGCTAACTGCAGCCTGCAATAAGTATTCTTCATTTTGAATGCTATGATATCTCAAAATTACTTTCACCAAATTAATTAGTTGATTACTTTCGAACTTAGCATCACTCAAATTTCCAGGACCCAGGTAGAATGCAGATAAATATTTTGATGCAGTACACCATGACTGGCCTCTAGTCCAATTCCCAGTGGAGTTCTTCTCATCTCAAACCTCATGAGGCTTTCCTTCACTGTCCACATCTCTACAAGCATTGTGATATTCCTAAAACCTACCAGAATAGCCCAATAAATGCTGCTTATAGTCTTCAAGAGCTTCTCTAGCTGGTAGCTTCCCAACTCTTTTACATTCCTCCTACAAACCAGTTCTAAAAGCCTAGGAACCATATGATTAGTCTAATGACCCCAGTTCTCTATCACTTACTTTTGTGTCTCTGTGACCAAAATACCTGACAGAAATAATTTACAGGAAGAAAGATATACTTTGGCTTGTAAGTTCCAGTCCATAATTGCTTGGTCTTATACACTTGAGAAGAATACATCATAGCAGTTGGAGGACATGGCAGAGAATGGCCATTTATATCACAATAGATCAGGAAGAAGAGAGTAGCCAGAACTAGGAGCTAATTCTACCCTTCAATAGCTCACCACTAGAGACCTAATTCCATGACTAAGCCAGGACTCACATCCTACAGGCTCTGTAGCCTTCCAAAACAGTATCAGCAGATGGGGAGCAAACATTCAAGACATGAGCCTATGGGCAACATTCAGACCATATGACCTGCTACACAGGGTTACTGGGAGGATCAAATGGAAACACTGTGTAGGAACGTGGCCACAACACCTAAACACTCAGTACCTGCTATATTTAACACATATGCTTTCCTTTGACTTTCCTTCCATCCCTTCTTCCTTAACTCTTTCCTTCTTTCCTTCTAGTTGTCTTTCTTTCCTTCCTTCATTCTTATTTTTCTTCTCTTTACTGCCCCTCCTGACTCCTTCCATCTGCTTTCTATATAGCCATGATCTGCCACATCTTCCAGCTGCTATGATGTGTTCTGGTCAAGTGCACAAGACCAAGCAACCATGGACTGGAACTCATAACCCAAAGTAAATCTTTCCTCCTGTAAATTACTTCTGTCAGAAATCACCCTAGTGGCAGATGGAATAGATGATCCTGAATAGAGTGGGATTTAGAAGACAAAACTCAAAATTTTAAAGGCTAGTGGGGACCTGGGATTACAGAGGTATATAAGCTAGAGCAAGGGACTGAAAAACCTGCCCTCAGTTTCTTGTAATCAATGTTCTCAGAGTCTATTTTCCAGGCCAACAACATCAGCATTAACTGGGAGCCCATGTGAAGCACAACCTCAGCTCCTACTCATGACCTCTGACCCAGCAGCTGTAAGGGCACAGGCCAGCAATCTATATTCTTACAAGCCTTGTATGTGATCATAAGGCACAATGAAGTATGAGGAGCAATGAGTTGCCACAGGAAGAACATGTGGAGACATCAGGAAAGGACTTATGGGCACTGGTGTCTCAGTGAGCTTAAGGCACCAGCTATTAGGTATGGTGTTCAAGAGAAAGATTTCTAAATAGAGATAAGTGAGTCACCTGTGTGCAGAGACCAAAAAAAGGGGGGAATGGCTCTACTTCAGAGATTGTTTAGAATCAGAAGGAGTAAGAGCCCAGGACACATCAGTGAGGAACATCAATATTTAGGTAAAGCAAAAGTGGAAAAGTTCCAAAGGAATCAAAAGTAGGGTCAGCAAGGCATGAGAAAAGAAGTCAGACTAATGTGGTCACATAGGCAAAATTTGAAAGTACTTCAATAGGAAAAGCATGGTCAACAATGCTGATATAGTTACAAGGGCACAGGTAACCCTGGTGAGACCAATCTTAAAGAAGAAAACAGAGAATTCAGGATGCTATTCCTGGGAAACAGAGTGCGATGTGGACTATGGGGATAAGGGTGTGGAATGGGCTCAGGAAGTCTATCTATGATGAAGTAGAATAACACAGGGTGGTGCCCATGTAGGGATAGAGAAATCACCACACAGTTTTTAATATTTTATTTTTTTAAGATAAGAAAGGAGGTATGGAACAGCTAACTGCTGATGGGAAAGAACAAAGGTGTGGTTGAAGTAGACACAGTTAGGAAAGGGAGGGGTCCCTGGCCAGGAAGGAATGGGACCAGAACACAAGAGAAGGGATCAGCCTCAGTCTGAACAGAGATGCCAACTGTTCTGCAATGAAATACTAGAGGAGGGGATGAGACTACACATGGGCCTTGTATCCTCTGCAATACTTAGGCCAATCACACCTGTTCAAAGCGGTACAAATGCTAATAAGTGCAAAGCTCATTGCTCCATGCTCCCGAAGGACCTGAATGAGAATGCCATCCCTAAGCGTACATGTACAGAGCTTTATGCATTCAATCCAGTAACTAGTAACTCACCACGTAAGCCCCTATCACACACTTGACACTGCATTAGGTGATGCTGATACACTACTAGATCTAATATTCCCTAGCACTCTAAGTGAATTAGGTAGGGATTCCATGACAATTTTAGAGTTCAGAGAAGTAAGGCTCACAAATACCAAATAGGATCTTTACCATGGATACCATTAGTAAAGGGCAGGGCCAGAGCAGAATTCAAGCTTAAGCTTCATGAACATAAATATTTCATCCCCTTTTCATGATGCCATACTACCTTGTAGGAACTGAACAACAATGACAGAAATAAGAATGGAAAAGCACTAGGTAAGGGGAGACTTTCTGGGAGAGGTGATAAAACGCAAGGCTGTAGAGGAGTAAAGGGGACATTAGACTAGAAAGGGTTAAATGGGGTACATAATGAGAGGGCAGGGCAGAAAAGGAAATCTAGGGAGGGATGAGTAATACCAAAGGCCTTTAGAAAAAGGCATATGGAAACCTACCACTATAGAAGATTGTTAAAGTATATACATATACATAATTAAAAAGATTAAAAGGAGCTATCCTATAACAGGAGGATAATGCCCTTTTTAGCCATCATGGGATAATACAATTTAAATAAAACCCTTGATGCCAATAATGGACTTTTCTAGAAGCTATTGACCAGGAGTCCCCCAGACCCTCAAATAATGCTGGCCATTGCCCCGTTCTTGGCTACCCACCAGAAATGTATGGTAAGACCCTATAGATGAAGATACTACATGCATGAGCTGTAGAGCAAACAAGGACAAATCAGCCTGGTATTGACATCACAGCTTCGTCTGTACTGACTAGCATTTATAGTGCTGGAAGATGCAATGCAAGCAATGAGAAAGAAAAAATCATCATCATCCTTATCCAGCTGTGAATTCTATGAACTACAATAATTGGCCTGGCAAGATATGCCCACAGGTGCAATAGTGGCACAAATATTATGGGAGTAACCAACCACTCTCTAATTGGATTTAAGGTCTGCTTCGTAGGCTGCAGCCCATACCTGACACTGATATAAGGCTTGGGAACCTGAGGCTAAACAGGTCACAGCATGTAGGAGAGAACCTAATACTTTTTTTCTACTAAATAGTTATGGTGTTAAAAACTGACTCCTAATGACTTACTGTTTTTTATTTATTTTTATTTTATGTGTATGAGTGTATTGCTTGTATAAGTGTACCCATGTCATGCAATGCCCCCAGAGGTCAGAAGATGGCATCAGATTCCCCTGGAACTGGAATTACAGATGGTTATTAGCCACCATGTGGGTGATGGGAATCAAACCCAGGTCCTCTCCAAGAAAAGCCAGTGCTCTAAACCGATGAGCCATCTCCAGCTCCCTAATGATTTATTATTATAGCTATAGATTAATGTATCTCTCAACTCTCACCAGGGAAGTTTCCTTCTGCAATAGATGGTGATTAATACAGAAACCCACAACTGGTCAATGTGCAGAAAATAAGAGGCTCAGAGTACTTATCCATGTGTCCCCTTCCCCAAGGCTCAGGAATCATTGAGGAAGAAGGGGCAGAAGGATTCTAAGAGCCAGAGGTGGTAGATGACCACAAGGCAACAGAATTTTCAGACAGCTGGTGAGTTACTCATATGAACTCACATCAACAGCGACAACATGCACAACTCCTACTCAAACTCAAACAAGAAAAAAAAAAAAAAATCCCAGCATAGACATGAGGAAGAGGACCAGACCCTGAAACCCCACTTAAGGAAACTGTGGTAACATATGGCCGCTGGGAAGGGCAGAGACAGTTGTTTTCAAGCATGGGGCTCTTGGAAGGTTAACAAGGCTCCAGTGTATGGATTCATACTGAAGGACATTTGAGGACATAAATTAGACTCCATAGGCCTCATTATATATGTAAAATAGAGCTGGGCGTGGTGGCGCACGCCTTTAATCCTAGCACTTGGGAGGCAGAGGCAGGCGGATCTTTGTGAGTTCAAGGCCAGCCTGGTCTACAATGTGAGTTCCAGGACAGCTGGGGCTACAGGGAGACCCTGTCTCGAAAAGACCCCCCCCCCAAAAAAATAGAGTATATCGATTCAGGAGATCAGCTTGGTCTACAAAGTGAGCCAGGCCAGCAGGAGCTAAAGGAAGACCCTGTCTCAAAAAAATATAAATAAATAAATAAATAAATAAATAAATAAATAAATAAATAAATAAAATGGAGTATATCCAATTGGGCTGGGGCAATAAGGGGAGCTGGGGAGAGGGGAAAGACACTAAATACCATCAAATTACATTGTATGAAAACTGCAAAAATTCAATAAAAATGGAAATAAATACATGCTACTTGAGAGATATGTGTGAGTGACAGACACCGGAAGAGTTAACTCGATTTGAACACTTTCTGACTTTAAGGTGATAGTGGAAATGCTGACATTCTCTGCCCAGATGGAGATACTATCTTGAGTCAGAGGCTGGGAATATCAGCTGAAACACCATGTAGATGGAAGAACCATCAGAGAGTGAATGTGGGCAGAGACTGGTGAAGACAGCCTTCAAGTGGATAAAAAGGAAGTTCATACCCAAGTAGTAAAAGATTTTAAAACTCCCTGGACTACTCAATTTCCTTGCACTATTCTAATTATCAGACTGCTAAGAGATTAAGAAGGGAGACACTCATATGGCAAGATGTGGACACTTTCTTCTTCAGGCTGACCATGCATATGTCCTCAGGTTCCTGAGGTGGAATAGAGACCTAGTACAGCTTTTGGGTCCCAACCTCAGTCCTTCACAGGATCACTGTCTGTGATGTGGTTTTGCACTGATTCCCATTCCTGGCAGTTAGCTGCATTAACTTCAACACACTTCTGCTTTTCTCTGAGCATTCTCTGCTCCAAATCTTTCTCTACCCAAGAGAAATGACTTTTAAATTTCTCTTTACTAAAGCTTTAATTGGCTTTTAGCCTTATGGCTCCCCAAAGATCCAAAATGCAGACATACACACTCAAGTGCTTCCATCTACGGCTAGCTTTTAACTCACCAATTCTGCACCTTTCTCAACAGATAAATGATTCCTCTAAACAGATGAATGATTCCTCTAAGTTTAAGTTGGCTCACCTGGGATATTTTTTTTTTAAAAGAACCAACCTTCACATCTCACTTCAATGTGATCATTTCAACATTACAAATATGTTTACTAAAACCACACTAATGTTTCTTTATTAGTCTTTCTTCTAAAGATTAGTTAATCCAACAAAAAGATAAATAATGTAAAATGTTAGACACTGTCATGAAGGGCTAAGCAGAGATTGGCCCCCATGCATAGGAAGCAAGACCAATGAGTTACACCATCTTTTGGGTCTGCAAGCCCACAGATACCAAATAATACCGTATCTGTTCCCAGCCTTGTTTAACACATTGAATATTCACCCTACAGAGCAGCAACAAACAGAATAAAAACCAGACCACTGCTAGTGAAAGGAAAGGAATTAAATGCTGCCTCCCCAAAGACCAGCCCTCTTTTCAATTCATTTGCTATGACCCAGAAATAACAGGGCCACAAAATAATCATTAAAAGGGAACAGGAGCCAGACAGTTTAAACAGGAATAAATTAGTTTTTACAGACAGTACCATTTCTGAGCTTCATTAAGCCCTTAGGAAACAGAACAATGCACCATTCAAAAACAGTTAATGTTTGAAGCTGATACTGTTTGTATCTTTGATGAAAAACTGCTTTTCCTTAATAAGATAACAAATCCTAGCTCTGAATGCAAATCAGGATAATGTGGGCAACCATTCCAGTCAGGTTACAGACACATGGATGTCGAGATTTTTTTTTATTATTAATTTTATTTATTTCTGTATGTGTATGAATGTACTGTCTGCATGCAGGTCTGTGCACCCGTGTCGTGCAACGCCGCGGAGGTCAGAAGAGGAGAAGAGGGACTCAGGTATTATACAGGACGTGACGGGTTTGGTCCTTCTTAAGTTTCACAGAACAAAGGGAAATGAGTCTTTTGCAGATCAGTGTGCAAAAGAAGACTTTTCTAGGGGCTGATGTCAAAATAAGGATGTGCAAAAAAAAGTTACATAAAGGAAATAAAGAGCTAACTATAAAAAATATTAGTAAAAGAAGTAGCTATAAAGAGTCACAAATGGGAATCATGACACATTTGTTGGAACAAATAGTAAAGGCTTACCAAGGAAACAGCTGTGGCAAGCAGACTCCAAAATGGCCCCCAATCATGTTCACCCTCCTGGTTTCATGCCCTTATGTCACAAGTGTAGGAAGGACCTGTGACTGGCTTCTAACCAACAAAACACAGCAAAGATGATGGGATGTCACTTCCATGACTCAGTTTCATAGAACTGTACCTTCCATCTTGATAGCTCTTACTGGGTCTGACGAAGCAAGCTATAATATAGAAGGCCCTGTGTAGAAAACAGCCAAATATAGCCTCCAGCAAACAGCCAGCAAGGAGATGAGGTTCTTGGCCAAAAACCTGCTAGGAACTGACTTTAATTAATACCACAGAATCTTAAAGCAGCTCTTTCTTCACAATCAAGCCTTCAGATAACCAAGAGTTTGACTGCAGCTTTGTGAAGAGCCCAGGAGTGGAGGGCCCAAATGAGCCAAGTTCTGACTCCTGACTCCCAGAAACTCTGAGATAACAAATGCATTGTGTTAGCCTCCAAGTCTGTGGTGATTTACTACATGGTGAAAAAGAACAATATACTTCTAAAATGACAGCTGGAATTGGGAGAATGGGCTTCTTTATAAGAGAAGTTAGGCCTGGGTAGTTTTCATAGCAGAAAAAGGAAGCAGGGACCTGAACGGAGCACACAGGGCATGCTTAGGAACAATGAGTTCCAAGGTCAGTTTGGTGGCTCTGGGAGCCTAAACAGCAGGTTCAGGAGCAGGAAGACAAAGCAAATAGACCCTGGGCAAGGGCAACCAGAGATGGAGAAAGCTCATCATTGATACTGTGTGGTCTGAATACATCTACAGGAGACTCATGTGACACTCATTACTTTAAGAGACAGCAGGCTTGAAAACCCTGGGTTGGAAAATGCCCATTATAAGAGACAAAGCTTCATCCTTCTAAAAGAGATTTCCCTCCTGTTACCTCACTTGATTTATGCAAGAACCTGTGAAGGAATCAAGGTCAATGTTTACTACAAAGGGTTTTTTTGTAAATAAGGAAAAATGAGCACTAAGAAATAAGACTGGCAAACCTGTTTCTGCAGTTCTTTTTACCCTCCAATGAATGTTGTCACATTTTGTTCTATCTCCCCTCACTGCTAGAGAGGTAATGCAGAGCTGCCAGACAGGTTGGAATCCTCAGCCCATCACACCAGAAGCACAGGGAGCACTCATACCAGAAACTAAAGGGAGAATGGGGGTAGGTGGGCTGCAAAGTGCAGGTGGGAATAGTCTGAATCACAGGAGCAGGTGACAAAAGGCCCAAGAGAAGTCAGAGTCAGAGAGAGCTAAGAGGACTGGCCAGGTGGGGGTCACAAAGTGAGGAACAGAAGGAGGAACTTCACTATGTGGCTTTCCTTCAGAGGACTACACAGGGGGTATTTGGGGTGCAAGGTTAAAGGTTAAAGGGTTGGGGTGACACATTCACATTTTATTGTTTTGGAGTATTATTGTTTTAGTATTATCTGAAACCCATAGTTTTCTACCATAAAATGCGAAATATAATCTTTTATTTTTTTTATCAGTGGACCTTCTACAGCCTCAGTGACACAGCTACCAGCTCTCCCCACTCAGAGCCACACAGCCTAGTTTAACAGAATAAACTGAAACCTCTACTAACTTTTTGAAAATCTCCACATTATAAACATCATTACACCAAGTCTATTAGATTCCCCTTGGCATGTTGCTGCACAACTTGAAAACCCTTTGAGAGTTCTCAAAGGAGAATGAGAATTATCTAGAGTGATTCAAGAGAACTTAGTGCCAACAAGATAAATCTACAGCACATATAATTCTGCACAGTGGCAATGAAAGGGTTTGCAAAACTTCAGAATTAATACATGGTAATAAAAAAGCTTACCATGATTTAAAATTATTTTTAAAGCCTCAAGGAAGGGGGTTAAACACCAAGTTACAGAACAGACTACATTATTCAACTAAATAAGCCTGGTGCACGCAGACCAGAGGGAGGAAAGGGGAAGACTACATTACTAGGTCCTCCTTCTCTAAGGCCAGAAATCTGACTTCACGAACAGCCTCTGAACCACATGCGAGCCAAGTGGGGATGCTCTTGTAGAGCTAACTCACAAACTTCTGGACATATATGTTCAACAAATCCTGAAGTGAACTTTTCTCTTTATTTCGTTGGTATAAAACAACAGCTGAGCACAAAAGAATGAGCTTCCCCGAGTAGTGGCTAGTTTTAAAGAACTAAAGGGAGAGTTAGTCTTTTTTTTTTTGTCTTTTTGAGACAGGGTCTCCCTGTAGCCCCAGCTGTCCTCACTCTGTAGACCAGGCTGGCCTTGAACTCACAAAGATCCGCCTGCCTCTGCCTCCCAAGTGCTAGGATTAAAGGCGTGCGCTATCTTTATCTAGTTTTATCTTGTACTTTCCTCCAGTGTGTGTGTGTGTGTGTGTGTGTGTGTGTGTGTGTGTGTGGTGTGTGTGTGTGTGTGTGCTTGCTTGCTTGCTTGCTTTTTTTGAGATGGGGTCTCCCTGGAACAGCTGGCCTGGAACTTGCTATATAGACCAGGCTGTCCTTGATCTCACAGAGATCCTACTGCCTCTGCCAGGATTAAATGCATGTACCACCATGCAGGCGTCCTTCTCTGTGAATGTTCCCTCCCTCCCTCCCCCTGATAATCTTCTCCTATTCTCTACACATCACTGTCTGTGGTTACCAGCAGCCTTTGCTTCTTAGTAACTTTGTCTTTGTCCCTGACTCCACAAGACAGTGCATCTTCAGAGCTTGCAAGCTACAAAAAATGTCTAATGGGCCACTTGCTTGTCAATGTCTTGATTCTCCTTGGGTCTTAAGTCCAGTTATGGTCTAACCAAGGCAGTGAAGCCATTATCTGACTTCTATTTCCCACTTCAGTAAAAGTGGATCCACTAATTGAGACTGCAAGGGACTAGACCCCTGCTACTTTCTCTACTCTCAAGGACTGAGTGCCCATGAAGGACATTTGTATTTACCTTAATTTCCCCAACAACCAATATAAAGCTTGGTGTGTGCAAATCCCATGTGGGCTGTAGACAAGTATGGTACCCATGTACAAATTAACACCTAGGACCAGAGAAGAAAAGGAATTTCCCAAGTTCACATGCAAAACAAATAGCAAAGTTTACCACACAACCTTCCCCCTCAGTTACAAGATTCATCACTGGACTGCTTGTCAAGAGGCACAATACAGTTTATTATAGTCTGTTGGTACTTTTTCCTCTACTTGGTTACTCTTGGTTGGAAGGACAGAAAATACGACTCAGACTGGCTTACCTAACAAAGATGACTCATTCACTCATGTAATTTGAAGTCCAGATGTAGGGAAGACTTCAGGGTCAGTTGATCCAAGGCTCATTAAGGGCTGTGAGTGCCCAGACATTCTTTGATTCTTTACTCTTTTATTCACAATACTTAGCAAGTCTCAGGACAGGTGCCAATAGTAATTAGGGATAAATGTTTCCTTGTTCATATCCATAAGGAAACAACTTAGAGCTCCAGAATTCCAAGTAAGGGTCACCCAGATGAGAATGCATGGCTCACCGATCTTTGAAAAGAGTAACAATATAAAGCTACAATATTCAATAAAGAAGTCACTAGCTACACAGAGCTACATAAAATAATATTAACCAGTTAAAATTTCAGTTTCCCAGCCATACCAGCCTATTCAAGTATTCAACAGCACAGTGGCTACAGCACTGGACAGTATCATATCATTTAGAACGTTCTCACTGCTGCAGAAGCCCCACTAGCATAAAGCCACTAAGTGCACCAAGACTCATACAGAACAACCAAGACCCAACTCTGCAGCCAAAATCGCCTGCAGCCAAATACAAGGAATCTGGGGAAAGTGCGACTATCCAGACGGAAATGTAGGAAAGAGAAAAGGGGAAACAGATACTACATGGGAGTGAACACATTTATTTTCACAGAAAGAGATTAAATTGACAGGACATCACTTGCTCTTTTAAAAATATAGCCTATTGGGAAAATCTTTGTTATAGGTGTTAATGCTTTTCTTTAATAAATTCAGTCACTTCTTTTTTTATGTGTATGAGTATTTTGCCTGCATGTATGTAAGTACATGGCAGGTATGCAATGCCCATGGAGGCCAAAAAAGGATGTCAGATATACTGGAACTGGAATTATAGATGGTTGTTAGCCACCATTGTGAGTGCTGGGAACCAAGCCCGGGTCCTCTGCAAGAGCAGCCAGTGCTCTTAACTACCGAGCCATCCTCTCCAGCCTCACCTCACTCACTTCTTATGGGAGCCTGGAGAAGCCAAGTCACTTCTCTGAGTCTTAGTTATCTCATCTGTGAAATAAAGAAATGAACTAAATCAGCTTTTTCTAGCCTTTTAAACACAGAATGTTTCAGTTAGCAAAAAATTTTAATTACTTTTTGTCTAGAATCTCATACTGGAGTATTCTTAGTAACAACTACATCTATAATGAATTTCCCATTCTTTTTCTTTAATCAGAGACATGTAACTGCTCATTAGAGCTTCTGGCCAGTGAGAAAGGGTACTCTGGTGGGCTGAAATCATTTCTGTCAAAAGTGATGTTGTTTGCCTTGAAGTTTAACCAAAAGCAAGCTTGCATTTTCATCCAAAGTCAGGAAATATCTGTAAGTAATGTGAAGTGCCAGACCAAGAACAATGAGGGAGAGCATCACGTGCTCCTGCAGGATCTATCCTGGACACAGTTCTGTAATTTTCTTTTATTAATAATATCATAACCTGTTGTTAGCTATTTCATCAATCAGTCATTATGTAGGGGGAGCATGCACGCCATAGTGTGCATGTGGAAGGGAGAGGACAACTTGCACAAGTCGCTTCTTTCTTCTATCTTGTGGGTCCTGGGGATTTAACTTAGGTCATAAGCTTTGGTGGCAAATGTCTTTACCCACATATTTCCAGTCCTGTTATTTCTAAGGCAATGTGGTATGACTATAAATAGATATAACTGTTCAGCCCCTCTGCTGTCACTAGCATGGACTGGCCCGACATGGAACATACCAGAGAAAGAGACCTGTGCATGGGTAGGAGAAGAATGGAAGGAGGACTGTGGGGGGAAAGAATTTGATGTTGGGTGTCTTCCGCTATTGCTCTTTACCTTACTTTTTGAGATAGTCACTTATTGAACCTAGAGTTTGCCAGTTGCCTAGACTGACTGGCAAGTGAGCTCCAGGAATCTACCTGTCTCCTCTCCCCACCACCACCCCTGCTAAGGTAACAGATGTGTGCAGCCACACAGGGAAGGTACTTTGTTGAGTTTGTTGCTAGGCCATTTGATCATTCCGTGCTTATCCTTGATTGATTAAAGGGAGGAGTTATTAAACACACAGAGGGAGTTAACAAATAGAAAATAGTAACTACATGTCTTCTTTGTTGACATATCATTGGAGCTCACCTGGCTATTCTTCAGTGTCCCTCTTTCCACCACACATTCCCTTTTCTACAACTCGGAGTCATTCTGCCCTACTTTCCCGTTTCTCCTTGACACAGAAGACCTGAAGTTATAGATGGCAGAGCACTTCTCTAACAATTCAAGTAACTGATTGGATAAAATTCCCTCTGTCCGCTGGCAGTACATACGCTCTGTCCACTGGCAGTACATACGCTCTGTCCGCTGGCAGTACATACGCTCTGTCCGCTGGCAGTACATACGCTCTGTCCACTGGCAGTACATACACTTGCAAACAGTTGTGCTTGCACATTTAGCACAAAATTGTTGGAATAGAAACAAAGCAAACCATCTCTCACAAACATTATTTGTACTACTGTCCACAGACAGTGGCTACCAGGACTCTGGCATGTCGATTGCTGTGTGTTTCTGCTTTTCTGCTTAGATGACTGAACCCTGGGTGCTCTCTGAACTCTCTCTCCCCTAGGCTCTTCTAACACCTTTTTTAGTATGATGTTCCTTTTGCTGGGTGTGTACTTTTAGATTCACACTTGGCTCCTAGATTTCCTTTTTTAATATTTGTTTCTTGAGCTTACTGGCAATGAGATGACTTCACTTAGTGATAACATCATTTCCTCCTGTTCTTCCCTACTTAACTAAACTTCTACTCCTTTCTATATGGATATAAAAAGAACTGAGAAACCAAGGAGATGGCTCAGTCAACAAAGTACCTTCCCTGTGTGGTTTCACGCATCTGTAACCCTAGCAGGGGTGGTGGTGGGGAGAGGAGACAGGTAGATTCCTGGAGCTCACTTGCCAGTCAGTCTAGGCAACTGGCAAACTCTAGGTTCAATAAGAGACTGTTTCAAAAAGGTAAGGTAAAGAGCAATAGCGGAAGACACCCAACATCAAATTCTTTCATCCACATGCACTTGTACATACATATACCATGAGTATACACACACACACATACACAGAGAGAGAGAGAGAGAGAGAGAGAGAGAGAGAGAGAGAGATGAATATAGGAAATCAAACAAGTACTTCACACCAGTGATGATTTTAACATGGTGCATTATTCAATAACTGAAAGGTAAAAATTCCTCAAGTGTCCATCAACATAGATGTATAGATTAAACAAAATGTAGCATATACAAAGGAATACTAGTTAGTTGCAAAATGGACAGCACTCTGCTACATGCTGCAATTTACCTGAACCTTTAAAATGTATGCCAAGGGCTGGAGAGATGGCTCAGTAGTTAAGAACACCGACTGCTCTTGCAGAGGACCTGGGTTTGATTCCCAGCACCCACATGGTGGCTAAGAACGGTCTTTAACTCCAGTTCCAGGGGAACCCAACACCCTCTTCTGACCTCTGTAGCACTGCATGACATGGGTACACCTACCTACATGCAGACAGTACACTCATACACATAAAATAATAAATAAAAAAATAAAATAAAATGTATGTCAGATGAAATATCCTAAATACAAAATAATGAACATTATACTAAATACATAGGCTAGGCAAACTGGAGAGAGAATAGTCTAAAGGTTATCAGAGCATGAAAGGGAAGGAAAAGAGGAGCTGCCCCTTAATGGTTAGAGTTTCTGATTAGGGTGACAGAACTTTAGATACAGAAGTACTGGTTGTATAACACAGGAGCATAATTAATGCCAATGAATTAATTGTACACTTAAAAGTGTTAAAATGGCAAAAGGTACATGCATGTATACATACACATACATATATATACATATACATATTACCATGATTAAAGGGTTCTTTTAGCTTTCAAGGCTCTTTATTCATATTTACATCAGGGTTTGTCTGGTCAATGTCATTCTCCTTCCATTTCTTCCCCTTCCTAATTTAGAAGACACAAATAGTTGTTTTGGTGTGTGTTTTATTCACAAGACTGTTCTATTTATAGCTCTAAAGCAGGGGAATCCAGGTAACAGGAGAAGAGATAAAGCCTCAACCTCAAACAGTTGTTGTTGTTTTTTTTGTATTTTTGAGACAGGGTCTCTCTTTAGTCCCAGCTGGCCTGGAGCTTGCTCTGTAGACCAGGCTAGCCTTGAACTCACAAAGATCCACCAGCCTCTGCCTCCTGAGTGCTAGAAATAAAGGCATGCACCACCACGCCCAGCTGAACAGTCTCTTAAAGGAATCTTAGAATGTATAGGTCCTACATGAAGTTTACTAATGCTAACTGTAACTCCAGCACCAGCACAAACCTTGGTCGTGAACCTTAATCTGTAATTCTCCCTATATATAACCATCTCAGACTTACTATAGTTAAAAGAAAGGTGTTAATAATAAAAGGTAAGCATAGAACTTAGTTATTTAAAATAAGTGAAAATAGGGCTGGAGAGATAGCCTAGCAGTTAAGAGCGCCGATTGCTCTTGCAGAGGACCCAGGTTCAATCCCCAGCACCCACATGGCGGCTGAGAACCGTCTGTAACTCCAATTCCAGGAGAACTCCAGTTCCAGGGGAATCCGACGCCCTCTTCTGACCTCCGTGGCATTGCACGACACGGGTGTACAAACCTACATGCAGACAATACATTCATACACATAAAAAAATAAATAAATAAAATAAAATAAAAATAAAAAAATAAGTGAAAATAGAAGTACATTTCAATTAAAAATCAGACATATAGGAGCCCTGTTCATAAAGTGCTTTCCTGTGCCTATAAGATCTAATATGTTCCCTCTGCTGTCTCCTCTATCTGATTCAGGGTACCAGCTCTTATGTTGAGGTCCTTGAGCCATGTGGAGTTGAGTTTTGTGAATGGTGAGAGATAGGGATCTAGTTTCATTCTTCTATATGCATTTATCCAGACTGACCAATACCATTTGTTGAACATGCTGTCTTTTCTCCAGTGTGTATTTTTTGTTCATTTGTCAACTAAGGTGGCTATAAATGGGTGGATTTAAATCAGCATCCTCAATCTATTCCACTGATTCATGTTTCTTTTTTTATACCAGTACCATGTTGTTTTTAATTACTATAGCTCTGTAGTGTAATTTAAGAACAGAGAAGGTAATGCCTCCAGCTCTTCCTTTATTGTTCAGGATTATTTTAGCTATCCTGAGTTGTTTGTGTTTCCAAATGAAATTTGAGATTATATTTTCAGGCAGCTGGTCAGTTACTCATATGAATACACAGCAATGGTGATAGTATCCATAAGCCCCATACAAGTTCAAACCAAACAGAATCCCAACATAGACATGAGGAAGTGGGTAAGAAACCTCGAACCAATCTAAGGAAACCAGGGGAACTGATGGCTGTTGGGAGGGGCAGAGTCAGTCTCTTTCAAAGACAGGACTCTTGGTGAGTTAGCCAGGATCCAGTGGATGGACCCATACTGAAATGCATTTGGAGACACAAATTAGACCCTATAGCCTAGATAGATGGATGGATAGATGGATGGATGGATGGATGGATGGATGGACAGATAGATCTAGAGATATAATTAAATTGTTGAGTTTAATTCCTGTGCAATCAATGTTCAATTTATTTACTATTTATTTATTTATTTATTTAGAGACAGGGTCTCCTTGCAGCCCCAGCTGGCCTGGAACTCACTCTGTAGACCAGGCTGGCCTTGAACTCACAGAGATCTGCCTGCCTCTGCCTCCTGAGTGCTAGGGTCAAAGGCATGCGCCACCACGCCCCACCTAAAGTTCTTAGCTGCCATGTGGGTGCTGGGAATCAAACCCAAGTCCTCTGCAAGAGTAGTTGGAGCTCTTAACAGCTGAGCCATCACTCCAGCCCCTAATGTTCAATTTATAAAACCCTTTCCTACACCTATATCTTGTAGGGTACTGCCTTGTTTTCTTCCCACAGTTTCAAAGTTTTAGGTGTCATATTGAGTTCTTTGATCAATTTGGAGTTATTTTTGATCAGGGTGATAAACAAAAGTCTAATTTAATTCTTCTGTAGGTGAAGATCCAGTTTTGCCAATATCATTTGTTGAAGATGCTGTCTTTCCTCCAGTGTGTTATTCTTGGCACTTCTGTCAAATATCAGGTGGCTGAAATTATATGTGCTCATGTTTGGGTCTTCTATTATGTTCCATTGATCTACATGTCTGTTTTGTGCCAATGCCATGCTGTTTTGTGACTATAGCTCTGCAATATAGCTTGAGATGTGGTATGATAATTCCACCAGCATTGGTTTTTGTGCTTTGCAATCTGAGGCCTTCTTTATTCCATATGACTTTTAGGATTTATTTTTTAATTGTGTGAAAAATGTATTGGAGATTTTGATTGGTACTGCATTGAATCTACGAATTGCTTTTGGTAGGATAGTCATTTTTTTTAATTTTTATTTATTTCTGTATGTGTATGAATGTACTGTCTGCATGCAAGTTTGTGCACCCATGTCGTGCAATGCCGCGGAGGTCAGAAGCCAGGTCCTCTGTAAGAGCGGTCGGCGCTCTTAACTACTAGGCCATTTCTCCAGCCCCTTATTAATTTCTGTATGTGTATGAATGTACTGTCTGCATGCAAGTTTGTGCACCCATGTCGTGCAATGCCGCGGAGGTCAGAAGAGGGTGTCGGACTCCCCTGGAACTGGAGTTCTCCTGGAATTGGAGTTTCAGACAGTTCTCAGCCGCCATGTGGGTGCTGGGGATCGAACCCGGGTCCTCTGTAAGAGCGGTCGGCGCTCTTAACCGCTAGGCCATCTCTCCAGCCCAGGATAGTCATTTTTACAATATAAATTCTACAAATCCATGAGCACAGGAAGTCTTTCAATTTCCTTGTGCTTTCTTCTATCTCTTTCTTCAAAGATATAAAATTTTCATTGTCTTTGATTAGGTTTATTCCTAGATATTTTATTTATTTGAGGCTATTGTGAATAGAAAGGTTTCCATGAACTCTTTCTCCAATTGCTTGATATTGGTATATAGAAATGTTACTGGCTTTTGCATTGATTTTGTAAGCTGACACTCTGCTTAAAGTGTTGATCATTTCTATAAGTTTCCTGCTAGAATTTTTAGAATCTCTTATGTATAATATCATATCACGTGCAAATAGGGATAATTTAACATCTTTTCCAATCAGTTCCCCCTCCCTTTAATTTCCTTCTCTTGACTTACTGCTCTTACAAGAATTTCAAGCACTATATTGAAAAGGAGTTGGGGTGGGCTGGAGAGATGGCCTAGCGGTTAAGAGTGCTGACCGCTCTTACAGAGGACCCAGATTCTATCCCCAGCGCCCACATGGCGGCCAAGAACCGTCTGAAACTCCAATTCCAGGAGAACTCCAGTTCCAGGGGAATCTGAGACCCTCTTCTGACTTCCGCGGCATTGCACGACACAGGTGCACAGACCTACATGCAGACAGTACATTCATACACATACAGAAATAAATAAAATTAATAATAAAAAAAATTAAAAAAAGAAAAGGAGTTGAGGATAATGGACAGCCTTGTCTGGGTCCTGATTTTAATGGGAATGATTCCAGTTTTTCTCTGTTTAGAATTATGTTCATTGTATGTTTGTTATGCATAGCTTTAAGTATGTTGAGGTATGCTCCATCCAGTCTGATTCCCTTTAAGACTTTTTTTTTTAATTTCTGTATGTGTTTGAATGTACTACCTGTATGTAGGTCTGTGCACCCGTGTTGTGCAATGCCGCAGAGATCAGAAGAAGGTGTCGGATTCCCCTGGAACTGGAATTCTCCTGGAATTGGAGTTTCAGATGGTTCTCAGCCACCATGTGGGTGCTGGGGATCAAACCCGGGTCCTCTGTAAGAGCGGTCAGCGCTCTTAACCACTAGGCCATCTCTCCAGCCCCCCCCCCCCTTTAAGACTTTTAACAGTGAGTAGCATTCCTCCTTGGTCTTTGCTTCAGTTCCTACCTTCAGGTTCCTGCTCTGTATTCCTGCTTGGCTTCCATCAAAGATGGACACTCATTTGAAAGTGTAAGATCCGGGCTGGAGAGATAGCCTAGCGGTTAAGAGCACTGACTGCTCTTGCAGAGTACCCGAGTTCAATCCCCAGCACTCACATGGCAGCTGAGAACCATCTGTAACTCCAATTACAGGAGAACTCCAGTTCCAGGGGAATCCGAGACCCTCTTCTGACCTCCGCGACATTGCACAACATGGGTGCACAAACCTGCATGCAGACAGTACATTCATACACATAGAAAATAAATAAATAAAATTAAAAAAAAAAAGAATTCTTAAAAAAAAACAAAAGAAAGTGTAAGATCCTTCCCAAGTTGGTTTTGGTCAGTGTTATATCACAGCAACAGAAATCAAACTAGGGGCTGGGATGATAGCTCAGCAGTTAAGAACATGTGCTACTCTTGTAGAGGACTGGGGTTTGAATCCAATACCTACATGGTAGCTAACAATCATCCATAAAGCCAATTCTAAGGGATCTGACACCCTCTTCTTACCTCCACAGGCACTGCACAACATAGGTGTACTTACACATGCAGACAATATACTCATAGACATAAAATAAAAATAATAAAAAAAGAAATCAAGCTAGAACATAGTATAAAGAAGCTTGATATATTAAGATGTATACAGACCAGACTATAAAAAGCACAGGATAAATAGACAGAAAGAGTCCCCTGAAAGCCCCTACAACTAAACAAAAGGTTTGAAGCAACAGATTTTGGCTTGAATGGTCACACTTAGCACTTCATTGGAAAAACAGGGGAGTATAGTAGGTAAGTATTGGTTAGCCATGCAAAACTTATGAAATGAACAAATAATAAATATCCAAATAGTAAAGAACAATTAAAATGTTCACCAAATATTATTCAGTGTTAACTAAATATCCACCTGAATGGTGGATCTCCAAATGTGGTCTGAGACACTGCCAGGTGGTCATAAAGTTACAACTCTTCCACGGTTACCCCACAGCATTATTTGCTCCCTTTCCTTCTTGTAATCTAGAGTACTGAGTAGTGGTGAGTAAACTAAACTAGGCAGTTGGCCAAATACAGTCAATGCCTTCTCATGCCCATTCTGTAGAGCCACTCAGACTGAGCAATACAGCTGCCCAGTTGTGACAGCAACTGTGGTCTTCAAAGCTGAGAATACTAAAGATCTAGCCCTTTATAAAAAAAATTTCGCTAGCTCCTGGTGACTAAATGAATGTGTCATGTATTCTTATGCTTTCTAGAATTTTCTAGATATTAGATTTAAAGTATAAGTGTACTTTAAGAAGGTGAACCCAGCTCATTTGTAGTATTTTTCACTGTGATCATACCTGCTGTCATCTCATTAACCTCAACACCCAACAAATCATCACTCTAACATTAGTATCTAAATACAACTAGAGGGTTCCTTATTTGCAATATTTTTAATTTCTAAGCTTTTTTGCATTTCAATAATTTTAGTGAAAGGTATATCTCTTAGTACCAAACACAGTGGTAGTTAGTTAGGTTAATTCTGTCCACTCAAAATTAGCAATGGTATTTCCAAAATTGAAGTATATCAGCCTTTGGAAAAAACTGAAAAGTTACCCAAAAAACATGGTTTACAAAGGTTAAGGATAAAATACACTGTGATTCTTTAGTTTCTCAATTTCTAAGATTTAGTTCAATTACAGAAATACGAGTAGATATAACTATATACCCCAAAGCACTTTGAGGTCTTAGCAATTTTTAGGAGTATAAGTATGTCTTGAGGTCTTTTAAAATTTAAGAATCCAGAGTGAATTCCAGGACAGCTGGGGCTACAGGGAGACCCTGTCTCGAGGAAAAAAAAAAAAACTTAAGAATATCACCTTCAAAATAAATGGATATAACTGTACCTTGGTACAGCTTTTCACTTGTTTAGTTTTTAAACGTTAGTATAACCTGAATAAATTTAATATAAAATGTTGCCAAATTCAATGTAGAAAGAATGTGACAAACACCTTGGGTAGTTCTGTTTGTGTTTTTGCATATTGTAAAAGCAGTGTCACAGCTGAAAATAAACCCTTTCTAAAGGTAAATTATTGTGGTTTAGTTGCTAGTTTGTACTGAGAGTTGATCTCTCCCTGTGCAGTTTTTTTTGTTTTAAACTTGTATAAATAACAGTTGTGTAATGTGTCTCCCTTCTACTTTGTAACAATTGCTTCGGCCTACATTATAAATAAAGAAAAAAAAACCTTAAGAATCTCTAACTTATTTAACTTCCTCACAGATGAAAATGAAAATTGGCATTCCACCCGTCTCCGGAAGTCCCAGCTCCGACTGCAAGACACCCTCCCGGAGTCGGTGAGGTTCCGGTGAGTCAAGGTGGACCTGCCTTGTCCCTGGGGGGAGGGGGGCATGCCACCCGACCTGGGAAGTCCCAGCTCAGACTGCAGACACCCGCCTGGAGTCAGTGAGGTTCCGGTGAGTCAAGGTGGACCTGCCTTGTCCCTGGGGGGCCTACCAACCCAACACGCATCCCCACCCCCATCATCCTGGTGGAGCTCTGGTGCAGAGGACCTAACAGGTGGAGGAGCATTGGTGACTGTAGTCTGTGCAGCCAACGTTGAGGTGCCAGAATTCAAGGAAACAAATAGAAAAATCCACATGCCAAAGACACAAAGAAAAAGCAACATGGGAAAAGCTCATAATAAATCCACACCTAACTCTACCAACCCTACAGAAGATCCCTACAATGAGATCTCCGAGGAAAGAAGCCAAGACACTGACCTTAGAAGAACAATTGTAGACACATTCAAAGAAATCAGAGAACTAAGGGAAGAGAATGAAAAACTCAAGAAGGACCCAGAGGGAGACAATGACAAATGGTGGAAAGAACTAAGGGGAGAGATTGAAAAACTCAAAAAGGACCTAGAGGGAGAAAATGACAAACTCCAGAAGGAAGTTGAAACACTGAAAAGATCCCAGGCCGAAATGAAAAAAGAAAATGACCAATGAACCAAGAAGCTACAAGATGAGAATGACAGGCTCCAGAGAGAAGTGGAGAATCTAAAGAAATCACAGGATGAAATGAAAAAGGATACTGAACATACATCCAACCACCAGAAAAGGATGGGAAAAAGCCTCGGGAGCAGAATGGAAGAAGCAGAAAAAAGAATATCAGACCTGCAGGATAATACGGAGGAACTAGAAAGCTCAAATAAAAGATTATGAAACAATTAAAAAAAAAAAAAAAAACACAGAAATGTGGCGACACTATAAAAAGACACAAACTCCACATTCATGGGATAGAAGAAGGAGAGGAGTCCAAGACAACCCATATTGGACCAGATCTTCTACAGATAATAAGAAGAAAATTTCCCCAACTTAAAAAAAAAAAAAAGACAATCCCATCCAAATACAAGAAGCAAATAGAAAACCAAATAGTACAGACCAGAAAAGAAAATCCCATACCTATAAACTGTTAAAAACTACTGATGGTCTCAAAACAAAGACCAAAATACTGAAAGCCACAGAGAAAAACAAACAACAACGTTACATATAAGGGGAAACCTCATCAGAATCACTAGCTGATTTCTCAGCCAAATGATGAAAGCTAGAAGAACGTGACCAAAAGTATCCCCTGTTGTCACAACTACTTAATGCCAACCCAGACTACTATATCCAGCAAACACTTGTCAATTATAGTTGACCAGGAGAAAGAAAATCTTTTCACAACATAAACAAGATGAAAGGAATACTGTCTAAGAAACCAACACTAAAATCCTTCAAGAAAAAATCCTCAGAAGCAATCCAAAAACAGAGGAAAGAGGAGCAATTATCCCTAAGCATTCTTTAAAGAGAGAATGAACAAAATCATAAAAGTACAATACAAAACATAGAACCAAGAATACAAAACAAAAAATAAGGTAAAAGGAAGCAACACACACATCTCTCAATAATAACCTTAAATACTAATGGTCTAACCTCCCCAATCAAAAAGGTTTAGATGGGAGAACGGATTAGGAAACAGACACCCTTCCTATATGCTGTTGTCTAAAGAACCCATTTCACCCTCAAGAACAGACACAGCCTTAGAGTGAAAGGATGGAAAAAATATTCCAAGCAAATGTTAACTACGAAACAAGGTGGAGTGGCGCTGGCTATTCTAAGTCAGACAAATAGATTCCACAGTTAAAAAATTAAATCAGAAGAGACAAAGAGGTGCATTACATCCTTGTCAAAAGGACAGTGAACCATGAAGACTTCAAATCTAAATGTCATGAACCCAAAAAACTCTTGGTGCACTAATTTATAAAACTACTCTAGCAGGACCTCGAGACACAAGATTTAATCCCATAAACTAATCAGTGGGAGGACTTCAACCACACTGAGCCCCTGGGATATCGATCAACTGGACAAACAATAAACAGAGAGGGGAACATATAGGGAACCTGAACAATACACTACACCAAATGAACCTCAGGAGACATCTCTGAGAATATTCTACCCAAATACCAGACATATACTTCTACTCAGTACCTCATGGGACAATTCTCCAAAAATCAACCACATACTGGGACACAAAAGGCAACCCTCTCAACACAATCAAACAAGGAATGAAGAAATTATTCATGCACTTCTATCAGAAACACAGTACAAATTAAGCTCCAATATGACACCAGACTAAGTCCAAATAGTACAAGAACACATGAAGGACTAAACAACACAATCTGAATTAATGAATGGTCAGGGAAGAAATAAAACAGTGAAATAATTCATGGAACTGAATGAATAAAAACAACAAAAACAACTGTGGGACTTAAAACAGTCTTCAGAGGGAAATTATATAGCCTTAAGTACCCACATCAAAAAAAAAAAAAAAAAAAAACCCAGAAAGGGAACAAATAAATTATCTAACACTGCATCTAAAAACACTTGAGAGACAACAACAAATGAACCCTAAACCCAACAGACAGGAAGAAATAACAAAAATCAGAGCAGAAATCAATGAAATAGAAACAAAGGAAGCAATACATAAAATCAATGAATCCAAAAGCTGGCTCTTTGAAAAAATAAACAAAATAGACAGACCTCCAGCCCAGTACCTAGTTGTAAGGCAAACTGAGCAACGTTAATGTTATAGTCCTCGTGATCTGAAAACAACTGTGTTCTTATATCGTGAATCCCTAGACAGGTTCTAGAACTAACCTACCATTTATTTTCAGACCTTGGATTTTTGGTATATGGTGGAGGGTATCTATGCATCTTTTAGAGTAATATAAAATTAAATTGGAAAAATGCAAATCAAGAAAAAAAAAGAGTAGTTGCTTTCAGGGAAAGGAGTATATAACATTGATGTTGCTCAGTTTGCCTAAACAACTTGGTGCTTGGAGATAGCATCCACGAATGAGGGATACCATTCATCGTTTGTTTTCCTGGGACTGTTACTTCACTTAGCATAATATCTTCTAGTTCTGTCCATTTATCTGCAAAGTTCATGATGTCATCTTTCTTTACCACTGCATAGAACTCCATTGTATAGATGAACCACATTTTCTCTATACACTCATTGGTTGAGGAGTATTTGGGTTAGTTCCAGCTCTTTGCTATTGTGAAGAGAGCTGCAACGAACATGGTTGTGCATATACCATTCCTGGGTATATGCCCACAAGACTCATCGATAGGATGAGTGGTATGGCTGGGTCAGATGGTAGGCTCATTTTTTAGTCTTTTCAGGGATCTCCATACTGCTTTCCATAGTGGTTGTAGGAGTGTACAATCCCACCAGCAGTGGATGAGTATTCCCTTTTCCCCACAACCTCTCTAGCATGTGTTTTCATTTGTTTTCTTGATCCTAGCCAGTCTTATTGGAGTGAGATGATATCTTAAAGTGGTTTTAATTTGCATTTCCTTGATTATTAGCAATGTTGAACATTTTTAAAGATGTTTCTCAGCCATCACTATTTCCTCATTTGTGAAGTCTCTGTTCAGCTCTTTACTCCATCTTTTGAGTGAATCATTTGTTTTCTTCTTTGTTTTTTGAGTAGTTTATATATTCTGAAAATTAATGCTCTGTCAGATGTATCAGTGGTAAAGGTTTCCTCCCACTCTTCACTTCACTGATTGTTTTTTTCGCTGTACAGAAGCTTTTGAGTTTAATGAGGTCCCCCTTGTCAGTTGTCAATCTTACTTCCTGTGCAGCTACTGTCTGATTTAGGAAGTCTTTGCCTACGCCTATGTCTTATAGGTTGCTGCCAATATTTTCTTCTATCACCTTCAGAGTTTTGGGTTTCACGTTGAGGTCTTTGATCCATTTGGAGTTGATTTTTGTACAGGGTGAGAGGCAGGGGTTTAGTTTTATTCTTCTACAAGTGGTGATCCAGTTTTCCCAACACAATTTGCTGAAGATACTGTCTTTCCTCTATTGAGTCTTCTTGGCCCTTGACTAACCCTGGCCCCAGGGCCCCCAGAGAAGTTTGTGACCATCATGATCCCTCTATAACTGTTATGTGAATAAACAACGTGAAAAAGAAAATAGCACCATCTATAATGCTTGAAAAGACTGAGCAATACCCAGGAAGGAAGCCCAAGCATTCATATTCATGAACTATCCCAGCCTATCTGATTAAATCTTTACTATCATTGAAAATACAGGGTTTGGAGAGATTACTTGGTGGTTAAGAATATTGGCTGCCCTTGCAGAAAACCCAAGTTCAGTTCCCAGCACCCACATGGCAACTAACAACCACCTTTAACTCCAGTTCCAGGAGGTCTGATGCCCTCTTCTGACCTCTACAAGCATTTCATGCATGGGTACACTTATATATAGTAAAACACTCATACACTTAAGGAAATAAAAATAAATACTTTTTTTAAAAGAAAAAATATATACTTTCACAGGATCTCTGGCCAACCCCCTCACTTTAGGAGCAAATGGAGGACTACAACCTTGCTTACCTCCCTCCCAGGCCACTGTTCTTTCCATTGTCCCAGGCTACTGCTGATTGAATGCCTGCTCTGAGATGATTCAGAAACAGAATGAGACACCTGAGGATAATTCCCAGCAGAAAGAGGATCATAAAGTAAGGACAGCAGCCATATTTTTATATATTATAATGGGAAAATATATTTACTTTACATGTGATAATATGTTATTAATACAAACATGCACTTCTTAGAACAGATTGGAACATCTAGGGATATAGCTCAATTATAGAGCATTTGCCTAGAAAAACTGGGACAGGAGATATTTTTGCATAACTATTGACAAAATTATATAATACAATATAGCATCATTCTGTGTGACTCTTATAGTAGGTTAATAAAACAGTCATTTTTTGCCAAAGTATCTGACAACTCCATTAATTTCCCCAGGAATTCCTTAATTTACTGTTGTTCAAATAATTTTAAAGTCTGTTTAATATTTTATATGATACAATAGTATTTTAATGGGAAATAAGATTATGAATATTGAATAAAAATAATTGCTAGAAAAAATATCCAATGAGTTAGGCTTAACGGTACAGGCATATAATCTCAACTCCTTGGGAGTCTGAGGCAAGAAAATCACAAGTCCAAATTCTACATGGGCTACAGTGTGAGTTCAAGTCCAGCTTGGACAATTCAGTAAGAATCCATTTTAAAATAAAAACAGGACTAGAGATACAGCTAAATGGTAGAGCACTTTCCTGCCATACATGAGGCCCTAGGTTCAGTAGTATGAGGGGCAGAGAGAGGAAGAAGACCGAACAGGAGAAAAGAAGGGAGAGGAAAGAGAGAACACCTACCTAGAGTTTACAGGTCTAACTGTCAGTTTTGAGTAGTATGCAGAAAGGATTTCATACCAGAGCACTCAGAAGCCAAGGAGCAGGAGTAAGCAGGGCTGGCTTCCGAGATCCACATGAACATGACAGTACTTTTCCTTCAGGAGTATAAGTAGCAGTTTTTGGTGTGATGGGTAAGATGTGATGCTGTGTGAGTATGGGTATGATTGTATGCAGATGCACCTATGTATGCAGGTACACATACATGTGTACATGTGGAGACATTCCCCAGGAGTTGTGCACATGGTTTCTGAGACAGGATCTCTCACTGGGACTGATCAGGCGAGACTGGCTGGCTAAGAAGGCCAGGGATCCATTTGTCTCTATCTCCCCAGTGCTGGGATTACAAGAGTGTACCACCACACTGTGCTTTTTATGTGGGTGCTGGGGAATCCAACTCTGGACACATGCTTGCTCAGAAAGCACTTCACTGACTGAGCTATCTTCCTAGCACGTGTGGTATTTTTTCACCTCATTTTTTATCTTGAAGACTTCTTTTATGTGTATGAGTGTTGTGCCTACATATATGTAAGTGCACCCCTGTCATGCAATGCCCTTGAAGGTCAGGTGAAGGTGTCAGATCCCCTGGAACTGGAATTACAGATGGTTCTTAGCTGTCATATGGGTGCTGGGAATCAAACCCAGGTCCAGTGCTCTTAACTGCTGAGTCATTCTCCAGCTCACTATCTTGAGAATACTGAAAAAGTGATATTATGAATACTGACTTAGCTATCAAATGTTAATACTGTGCTATATTTGCTAGCATTCTCTATCCATTTGTATATGCACTTAGGTGAACACACATACCCACACACCCACACAGACTTCTTTCTCCTGGCAAGAAGATGGTATCTTTTATAGTCAACATGAAGAGAATAAGAGCCTGTGCTCAGCCCTACATGGGACAACTATATTATATCCTCTGCTCCCAAGGCTCAGGGATCATCACAGAAGAGGGGGCAGAAAGACCTAGAGCCAGAGTTTTGGATGAAACTAGAAAACCATGCTTTCTGAACACAACATGCAGTTGCATACATGAACCCACAGTGCTTGTGACAGGATGTACAAGAGTTGGACAAGCCCAAGACAGACAAAAAAACAAAAAAAAGCATGAAATATGGAGGTGGGCAAGAAGACCCAGCCATATCTGGGGAACTATTGGTAATTGATAAGTTCCTGGGAGAAGGAGACTCCATTGTATATAAGGGTGTTATACCAGGCGGGGTACAGACATAAACCCAAGAGCATTTGGGAAACGCAAATAAGAATCAATAGACCTTTAAAAATAGAGACTATGGCATGAGGAGATGGGGAGGGGGGATCAGAGAGGATATAATGATCAAATATATTATATAAAATTCTCAAAGAATCAATAAAATATTATTTTTTTTAAAAAAGAATCAGACATTTGCAATCAGCCCTGGAGAGCCAGCAGGCAAACCCCATGTAGTGTGGTGGATCTGTGGGCTCCACTCTCACAGTAAGTGCATGAGGCTGACCTCTGCTCCTGGTAAGAGCCCGAAACTGCACTGCAGCAGGAGCATTCCAGACTCCCTACTCCCCACTCTGTCCATTAGACAGATGAACCTGATAAAGGATAAAGAGAAAGACATCTCAACTGAACAAGAGGACACATCAAATGGACCTAAGAGACATCTACTGAATATTCCACCCAAACACCAAAGAATATACTTTCTATTCAGTACCCCATGGAACTTTCTCCAAAATTGAACACATACTGGGGCCAGAACACACCTCAATAAATACAAAACAACTGTAGTAATTCCATGCATTCTATCAGACCACAATGAAATAAAGCTTAACATCAACACCAGAAGAAGCCCTACTAACTACAGGAACTCATAGAGATTAAACACACTCCTGAATGATGAATAAGTCAAAGGAGAAATTAAGAAAGAAATAAAAGTATTACTGGAATTAAACAAAAAGGACAATACAACATAACAAAACCTCTGGGACACTTTAAAAGCAATCCTAAGAGGGAAATTTATAGCTCTAAGTGCCTACATTTAAAAAACAGAAAGAGCACAAATAAATAACTTAATGACACTTGAAAGACAACAACAAATGACTCCTAAACCTAAAAGAAGGAATAACAAAAATCAGAGCAGAGATTACTGAAATAGAAACAAAGAAAATGATACAAAGAATCAATGAATCCAAGAGCTGGGACTTTGAAAGGTTAAACAAGATAGAAAGACCTTTATCCCAGTTAACTGAAAGAAAGAGCAACTCCAAATCAACAAAATTAGAGATGAAAGGGGAAACCTCTTAACAGACAATAAAAAGATCCAGAACATTATATGAGAATACTTTAAAAACCTATACTCTATTAAATTTGAAAACCTAAAAGAAATGAATATCTGAAATCATGGGACTCACCAAAGCTTAACCAAGAGGAGATCAACAGCTTAAACAGACCTATAACATATAAAGAAATTGAAACAGTAATATAACACCTCCCAACTAAAAAAGCCTAGGCCCAGATGGATTTATGGCAGAATTTTACCAGACACTTAAAGAGGACATTCGAAAGGATAGAAACAGAGGGAAATATCCCAAATCCCTTCTTTGAAGCCAGCATCACTCTAATATCACAGCCAGGCAAAGATTAACCAAAAAAGAAAACTATAGACCCATATCCTTAATGAACACAGATGCAAAAATTTTCAACAAAATACTTGCAAACCACATACAGCCACACATCAAAAAGGTCATCCACCTTGATCAAGTCAGATTTATCCCACAGATGCAGGGATGCTTCAACATACATAAATCAATAAATGTCATAAATCACATAAATGAACTCAAAGACAAAAACCACATGGTCATCTCAATTAATGCAGAAAAGGCCTCTGATAAAATTCGACATGCCTTCATGTTTAAAGTCCTAGAGGGAACTGGACTGGAGAGAACATACCTCAACATTATTAAAGCTGTAGACAACAAACACACAGCCAACATCATTCTAAATGGAGAAAAATTAGAAACACTTCCCTTAAAGTCAGGCTGCCTACTATCTCCATTCCTTTTCAATATAGTGCTTGAAACTCTTGCTAGACAAATAAGACAAGAAAAGGAAATTAAAGGAGTACTAGTTGAAAAAAGAAGAGGTCAAACTATCCTTTTTTGCAAATGATAGGATATTATACCTAAGGGATGCCAAAAATTCCACCAGAAAACTCCTAGAAATGATTAACAGTTTCAGTAAAGTGGCAGGTTACAAAATGGATCTACAAAAATCAGTATCCTTTTTATATGCCAATAGCAAACAATTGGAGAAGGAATACGTGGAAACCCTCCCATTCACAATGGACTAAAAAAAAAAATCTCAGAATGAACCTGACCAAAAGACATTAAAGATCTCTACAATGAAATTTTTAAATCTTTGAAGGAGGAGATTGAGGAAGACACCAGAAGACTGAAAGACATCCCATGCTCATGGATTGGAAGAATTAATATAGTAAAAATGACCATCCTACCCAAAGTAATACATAGTTTCAATACAATCCCAATCAAAGCCCCATGACTTTCTTCACAGAATTAGAAAAAAAAATCCTAAAATTCATGTGGAAAACAAAAAGCCCCCAGAGCACAAAGAGTAATGCATGGGAGGATTAATATACCAGATTTCAAACTATGTTAGAGAGCTATAGTCATAAAAACAGCATGGTACTGGCACAAAAATAAATAGATGCATAGATCTGTGGAACAAAATTGAAGACCCAAACTTGAGTACATGCAATTTCAGCCACCTGATATTTCACAAAGAGGCCAATAACACTCAATGGCGGAAGGCAGTATCTTCAGCAAATGGTGCTGGCAAAACTGGATCGCCACTTGTAGAAGAATGAAACTAAACCCCTACCTTTCACCTTGCACAAAAGTAAACTAAATGGATCAAAGACCTCGATGTGAAACCAGAAACTCTGAAAATGTTAAAAGAAAACGTTAGCAGTAACCTACAAGATATAGGCTTAGGAAAAGATTTTCTAAATCAGACAGTAGTTGCACAGGAAATAAGGTCAATAATCAATAAGTGGGACCTCATTAAACTAAAAAGCTTCTGTACAGCAAAAGAAACAATCAAAGAAGTGAAGAGAAAACCCACAGAAGGGGGGAGGAAAACTTCACCCGTGATACATCTGACAGAGGTTTAACATCCAGAGTATATAAATTATTCAGAAAAACAAAGGACTATGAACAAAAATGACCCAATTAAAAGATGGGCTAAACGGGCGTGGTGGCGCATGCCTTTAATCCTAGCACTTGGGAGGCAGAGGCAGGCAGATCTTTGTGAGTTCAAGGCCAGGCCTGGTTTACAGAGAGAGTTCCAGGACAGCTGGGGCTACATAGAGACCCTGTCTCGAAAAGGAAAAAAAAAAAAATATGGGCTAAAGATATGACCAGAGACTTCTCAAGAGAAGTAAAGATGGCTAAGAAACATCTTTAAAAGTGTTCAACATCGGGGCTGGAGAGATAGCCTAGCGGTTAAGAGCACTGACTGCTCTTGCAGAGGACCCGGGGTTCGATCCCCAGCACCCACATGGCGGCCGACAACCGTCTGTAACTCCAATTCCAGGAGAACTCCAGTTCCAGGGGAATCCGAGACCTTCTTCTGACCTCCGCGGCATTGCACGACACGGGTGCACAAACCTACATGCAGACAGTACATTCATACACATACAAAAATAAATAAAATAAAATTTAAAAAAAAAAGTGTTCAACATCATTAATTAAGGAAATACAAATTAAAACCACTTTAAGATTTTATCTTACCCCAGTAAGACTGGCCATGATCAAGAAAATAAATGATACCAAATTCTGGAGAGGTTGTGGGGAAAAAGGAACACTCGTTCATTGCTGGTGGGGTTGCAAACTCATGTAACCCCTATGGAAAGTAATGTGGAGAACTCTTAAAATTAAAAATGAACCTACCCATGCTGGGCATGGTGGTGCACACCTTTAATCCCAGTACTTGGGAGGCAGAGGCAGGCAGATCTCTGTGAGTTTAAGGCCAGCCTGGTCTACATATAGAGTTCCAGGCCAGCTGGGACTAAAGGGAGACGCTGTCTCAAAAAAAAAAAAAAAATTAACCTACCAGTTGATCCAGCCATACCACTCCTAAGTCTATACCCAAAGAATATAGGCTCTCATCCTACTGCAGAGACACTTGCACATCCTATTTATTGCTGCTCTTTTAACAATACCAAAGAGCTGGAAGCAACAAGTGTCCCTCAGTTGATGAGTGGATAAGGAAAATGTGGCATGTTTACACAATGGAGTTCTATACATCAGTAAAGAAAAACGACATCATGAAATTTCCAGGTAAATAGATGGAACTAGAAGCTGTTATTCTAAATGAAGTAACAGTCTCAGAAAAACAAGCGATATATGTTATCCCTCATTTGAGGATCCTAACACCAAATTCATATATGTAAGTATATACCATGATGTAACTCCAGGAACCAGATATATGGAAGGGAACCAGGAAGGTAGAGGGAAAGAAGGAACCTGAGACAGAAGGCTGGTAGGTGACAGGTGTTACTAAGGGAGGAGTGGGTAAAGTCAGAGTATCTAAATGGGAAGGGAGTAGAAAGGTTATAGAAGGAAAGGGGAGGATAAAGGGTGGGAAAGGGAGCCTAAGAGAAGTGGGGCCATAGGAGACTGGCAGTATCAAGGGGGAATTGGGGAGACTTTAAAGGGAGAAGGCATGGAGAAGACACGGAGGGAGGGCTAGACAGGTAAAGGGAGAGAGGAGAGATAAATAATGTCCAGCTAGGGTAAAAAACCTGAAAGAATCGTATTAGTCTAACAATCTATTGACAAAATACACACATGATACCTCTACAGGAGTCTATATATAGAAAGATGAAAGCTGCATATCAAAAAACAGCACCAGACAGGAGAAACCTTCCTTTGAGCTGTTGGCCAGGGTAGTCCAAGACAGTCCCAAAATTGGACAGGCTATTGCTACAGACCTTGATTGCCTCCCAGAACCTGAAGGTAAGACCCTATTGCTGAAGACAGGACATACTTTGAAGGCTGAATCTTGAGCAATAGAGCTGGATTTGACCTAGAAGCCACCAACCCTGAAGGCAAGTGCTCATAGCCGTGGAGAGCAATATGCAAGCCACTAAAGGAGATCATCAATAGACTGTTCAACATCAGCCTCAAGTCCAAATATCCACATCAATGACCAGCAGAGCATATTACATGGGTACAATAGTGATCTTGGGGGAAATCAATGGCTAAATAATTGGAGCTAAAGCCCACTCAGTGGAAGGAAACTCATGTGTGGTAACGTTAACTTAGCCAGATGCACACATCTGAAGAGTTCATAGATCTAGGACAATTCCAGAAGGTAGACACACCCCTAGGCTAAGGTAACATTTCACTAACTCCAAAAGAAGTATCCTTATATCTACAGACAAATATCCCATATGCTACTCAGAAAAGAGACACAAGCTGGTCTGTGAATGGCTAATGGCTAGGTGACACATCTACAATGCAGCCTCTACACACAAGACCCAAGCATCATAGAACAAGGACCCAAGAAGGCATTAACTACCTCTTAATAACTCTCTTTAAGGAAGCTCCTCCATGCAACAGGAGATCAGGAACCCAAAAGGGCCTGAATGGCCAAACCATGAAAATTAGGAGTCTACAGAGTGTGGTTCCATGCACAGGCTGCCTATATTCAGGTTCACCCACCAAGGGCTGAGGGAACATTGCAGAAAAGGAGGCAGAAAGATTGTAAGAACCAGGGAGGTGATGCAAGACCAAATGGAAATGAATCCTACAAGCTCCTGGGACCCAGTTCATATTAACCTACAGCATTGGTATCAGCATGCACAAGACCCATGCAAGATCAGCTGGACAAAAACCCAGCACAGAACAGTAGAAATGGTAGCAGAGCCCAACCTTGGCTGAAGAAATTTTTTTTTTTTGTGTATGTGTTTGAATGTACTGTCTGCATGTAGGTCTGTGCACCCGTGTCGTGCAACGCCGCGGAGTTCAGAAGAGGGTCTCGGATTCCCCTGGAACTGGAGTTCTCCTGGAATTGGAGCTTCAGATGGTTCTCAGCCGCCATGTGGGTGCTGGGGATCGAACCCGGGTCCTCTGTAAGAGCGGTCGGCGCTCTTAACCGCTAGGCCATCTCTCCAGGCCCGGCTGAAGAAATATTGGCAGCAGATGGTGGTCGGGTGAGGAAGACCTGATCTTCTTCAGAAAAGAGATTCTGGATAGGCTGACTAGAGCTCAGGAGAGGAACTGCACTGAGGAGTGATGGGGGTGATGGGTGGGGGGGCAGTAACCCTGCACAAAGGACTCTAGCAGGAAAGACAGAAGGGGTGAACTCCTGGGAGATGTGAACTCCTGGGAGGTGGGGGCCAAGGGAGGGTGCCAAGGGAGAACTGGGTATAATGGTGATTAATACTGACTCAAAATTTATATATGAAACACATACATTTTTCAATAACAAATAAATAAAAATTTTTAAAAAAGAATAGTCATATGGGTCTGATTTTCTGAGACAGAGAGAAGGAAAGAAAGAAAGCTCAAGGAAACCTCAGTACTGAAAGGGCCTACATTAGAAGGAGATCAATTCTAAGGGACAAAGGAGGGGGTGTCTTCTTACTCACAGTGGTGGCTTGGGCAGGCCTAGGAGGAGTGGTAATAGACCAATGTAAATTTCAGGAGGAACTAAGGGTTCCTTGTACAGTATCATCTCCTGAAAACAGTATTTTGCTGGGAGATAGAAGATAAAGGTCATCAGCCTCATGCTTCAAGGCTATGCTCATCATACAGAGCCTGAGAAAAAGTCTTGGTAAGGCCCTGCTAGGACAGAAGGAAGGAAATGTACTTCACATGATCACCAGATTCCGAGGCCAAAACTGTTCTTCATTACCAATGATGAAAGATACAAAGCTATTGTATCACTTGGCTAAGTCTTTGCAACTTGCTAGCCAGGCAATCCTTGCCAAAAAATTTTTCAAAGCCACTGATGCATTTAAAAGCAGTGAACTTTAATTGAGTTGTCCCCAGACTTTTTCCCAGTGTTGTGAATCGAATCCAGGGCCTTGTGCAACCCAGGTGAGTCCTCCTACCACTGAGTTACATCCCCAGCCATAATGATAGATTTCTACACTAACAACAAAGCTGTTAAGTCATAAAAACTCAGTCTCAAGAAGCTACGGGACTGGATCTTCAAGATGGAGCCACATCTCTGCTCAAATTCTCTCATCTGTATTATGCACATAGCCAGATTGTCTTCCTAGAAGAAGCTATGTGATCCAAGATACACAGAGACCTTTTCTCTTAATTCAAGGAAAAGCACTTGCCACAAACCACCTGGGCTGTGTTCTCACTTAACAGAGACAATGATGCTTACTGTAAAGATGGGAGAGTTTCCTAGGCAAAGAGGGGAAAACTTAAGCATAAACATATAATGTATAACATTTGTTTTAGGTAAAGAAACATGATAGTGAAAATAACACTTTGAAACACAAGCATGAACCAAGATTAATAAAACACAAGTACAACACAAAGCAAGAAACCTTTCTACAAGGCTTAGGAAAAGTTTATGGTATTCTTAAGGTTATGCTTTGTTTCAATAACAAATTTCAAAACCTTAAATGGTGCAAAAAATACTAACATCCTAACTGTAACCAGATTTTATATTATCCTAAGCAAGAAGAGCTGGTTGAAATACCCTTAAAAATGCTGTGATTTTTAAAAGAGCAAATTGCAATTTTCCTAAATATCAAGAGGGCAAGAAATGAGAAACAGTTATGTGGTTTTACAAACTCTCTATTTAGAGGCTAGCTGGAAAGAGAATCTGTACCCAACACTGACGGATTAGAGCTACTCCCTCAGTCAAGGCTACTAAGGAAACAATATAAATAGCAATGAGCTAAGAAAACATAGAATAAGAAAAAAAAAACATGTGCACTGTGGACTTGTGAAGTTCTCAATGATATTTTCTTGAAAGAGAGAAAGGGGAGTCACAGCAGGTGACACATCAAGAGCAGGGCTGGCTTCAGAGTTTCCTGAAGGCCAAAGAGAAATGTCCACATCCACCCCAGGTTATTAATTCTGCAATCACTTCCTTTCATAAATATTTCATTTGCATCAACCTGTCTTACCACCCGCTCCCAACTTGGTGCCCAGGGGAAGAAGACTACTGAGCCACCAGAACTGAGTTTCTTCTAAATAGATTTGACCAAATATTCAATTGGTTCTCAAGTGTTCTTTGCTTGATTTAGAAAAATCTCTCTTCTTAGTGATTCCTTGTTATATCCTTTTCTTCTGACTGAAAAAATATAGTGCTTAGTATGATTCTGTGTATAACAAAAATGTACTTTAAGATAGACAGTATTAACCTATTTTTAAAGAAGGAAATAAACATTAAAAGAATGAAATTCTAAGAAATCACATCCTGATGAAGTTGATTCATCCTTGAAGAATGAAATCATTAGTTACCTAAGCATGGTTGCCCTTAGGTCAGTGTACATGGGAGAGATGAGCAGGCAACAAAGATGGAAGAAATATTAGTCTGCTCATTCAAAATGTTTCCAGAGCTGGGAAGTCATTCTGAGTAAGTAATACTGGCTACCAAGGACACAGGTTCTCAGACCACATTCTCTGCCAAGGTCACTACCTCATAAGCAATGGAGAAAAGCAGGGCAGTGCTTCTGCTACTGAAATCATCTCCAGCTTTCAGTACAATAGAGCTGCTCACCAAATCTTCCTATAGGTGTCTGCTCAGCATCCTCCTGTGGTAATCTTCTGGCATTTCTTCTAACCTTTCACAGTGATTATGCCAGAAATGTCCTGATAACAAAGCTTATTATCTAATCAGCCTGGGTAGGAGAATGTTGCTTGTTCCCCATATCCAAGTATATACAAAACTCAATCTGTCTGGAAAAAATATTTGCTCTATTGAGAACCTCCCAGAAAACTATAAATTGTAATACACAACTCATAAATAAATATTACTTGCCCTTAAGGTCCCTGGAGTGTGATCAGATGGAGTCTTTAGACTAGCCACATGTTTACAATTTACCTTTTTTTGCCTACTCAGAACACGTGGCTTCGGTGCTATTTAGGAAAAATAAGACTGGCTTTAAAATAAATAAATAAATAAATAAATAGGCTTAGAATCAAAATACTTCTTAAAGATAATCTGCTTTCAAAATTGAAAATAATCTATGCCCACCATATATGACAATTTTTTTTTTTTTTTTGCATTTTTGAGACAGGGTCTCCCTATAACCCAGGCTGGCCTTGAACTCACAGAGATCCAGCTGCCTCTGGCTCCCTAGTGCTGGGATTAAAGTCATGAGCCACCATTCCTGGCATGACAAATATTTTTAATTGAATTAAAGTAAAACTAAGTTTAGATTAAAAAATAAAGTGCTTTTTTGGGTAAGGATTTTAAGACGTGTTTAATTCTGGCTGGAGGTATAGTTCAATGGCAAAAAACTTACTTAGCATGGGTGAACCTTAGGTAGAGAAAAGGGAAGGAGGAAGGAAAGAAGCAAGGGAGGGAAAAAGGAAGAGAGGGACAGAAGTATGGAGGGAGAGAGGAAGGGACAGAGAGAGGAAAGCGGGAGGGAGGGAGTAAGGGAGGGAGGGAGGATAACTGTGCTCTTATCAACCACAGGGTGGGACTGGACGTGCTGCAGCTAACTACCAACATAACTTGAAGCCTACCACAAATATGATAACAGCAAACATTACCCACACAAACCACTGAGAAGCAAGCACTTCCACCCCCTTTCTTATAACCAGGTTGCCAAAAGTCATCTTTCCTAAAAGCTGCCACAGGTCAGACTGGGAATATCCCATCATGTAGTATGTTACTTATTCTGTTGTGGAGAAAGGTTCTAACACTCTAAAAGAAAAGGCCATTTGCTGAAAACAGAAAAGTGTCAGGCAGCATCTCAGGACTCACCTTTGTCAGGAACATGAACTGACAGTTTCTTAAGACCATCAACGAGCACATGTGTGTTGCCGTGTTTGTCTTCTGAGTCGCTGTCATCAAACTGAGCCTCTCTAATGACATCAGGACTATCATTACAGACTTTCGGGGACTGCTGCAGGAGGTGGTGTGCACAGCACTCCTCGGGAACACAGGTTTCACAGGCAGCTTCTGTTTCTCTGTCATTGCTCTCTGGTTTAATTACCTGAAGAGATAGAAAATTTCTTCTAAATCATTGCAGGCAGGTGGCTACATTAGATATTCATTCACATAGTCTGAATAAAAAGGACCTTTGTTTTCCTGATGCACAGACACCCCTACGTAGATAAGTTGGCCAGCGATGCCAGGCTGCTGCTTAACTCTTCAAGATGCCCTTTCTCATTATTCTGATCTACATTTTTATCCCTTCTCTCCCAAAGGCCCTGAATACAGAAAAGTACAATCCTACTTCATAAGTTTATCATATGGAAACTAACTCTGTGTTGGGAAATGAAAACAGGATTCAAACAGGCATGCCGCTCTGTTCCAAGTAATACCACCATGGTGACTTCCAGATAAGACAATGGATAAGAATCTGCCTCCAAGTGACCATGTGAAAGAGTCAGAATAAGGAAAAATACTCTACTCCAAAGAGAAGAGAGTAAGGACTTCAGAAATTCCCAAAGGTTGTGACAGGTCAGCTGAAAAGTTCAGGAAGAAGATGGCAAAGCACTAAAACCAATAAAGCAGATCAAACAAAGCAAGGGGAGGGGAAAGAGAAGCTACATCCAAAAGGAGGTTTTCTCTTCTCTGAGTGCTACAGAGGACTGAGCCCTCAAGAGCAGGATGTCCAAGAAGACCTGCAAATGAACACAAAGAGGTAAGTCCACCAACAGATGCACAAATCACAGCACAGAGACAAGGCCATGACTGCTCTAGAAGATCATAGCTCCTCACATGTTGGACTTGGAGTTACTGAAATGGGTCAAGTATTAGGTGTAGATTTCAAGTTTCTTAAAATATTTATTGCTTTTACATTTTGTGTATGAGTGCATTGCCTGCATTTATGTGCACTCGTGTTGTGCAATACCTGTGTAGGTCAGAAGAGAGTGTTCATTTCCCCTGGAGCTGGAGTTATAGATGGTTCTTAGGTGCCATGTGGATGCTGTGGATTGAACCTGGGTCTTGTGCAAGAGCAACCAGTGCTCTTAAACTGCTGAGCCATCTCTCCTTCCCCAAGATTTCAAGTTTTACTAGTGAAAATCATCAATGACCTCACAGAGAATACTGACAAATTCAATCCAGAACCTAACAAGAAGTCAGCAACCTCAAGATAAAAATCAGAAAAATGCATGAGATAATCAGAAATATGGATGAAAAAGTCAAGGACATGGGAGAAAACTTCAGGCAGGAAACCAAGATCTTGAAAACAGACAACAACAAAATTAGAAATGTTGGAAATTAACAACTCAACCAAATAAAAACAACAACAACAAAAACACACCAGAAACCATTGCCAGCAGTCTCAACCCAGCAGGAAAAAAATAAATATGACAGTCAGACATCAATAAAGGAAAAATGGGCTGGAGAGGTGGCTCAGTAGCAATACACTCATACACAAAAATAAAAATAATAAATAAAATAGTTTTTTAAAGAAAATAAAAAACAGATAATAAACATGACCATAATGTTCAAGAACTCTGGGATACAATCAAGAGATTCAAACCTAAGAATTAACAGGAAAGAAGGGAGAAGCTAAGCTCAAATTAAGTGATACCACTAAGAATTTAAAATACAGTTGAGGGGCTGGAGAGATGGCTCAGCGGTTAAGAGCACCGACTGCTCTTGCAGAGGACCCAGGTTCGACTCCCAGCACCCACACGGCAGCTAAGAACTGTCTTTAACTCCAGTTCCAGGGGAATCTGACGCCCTCTTCTGACCTCCGTGGCATTGCATGACATGGGTGCACCAACCTACATGCAGACAGTACATTCATATACAGAAAAATAATAAATAAATAAAAATACAGTTGAAAATTAAGTGTACGAGTTTCCAAAATGTTCTCATAAAGATATAAAGCCCTGGGGCTGGAAAGATGGCTTAGTGTTTACAAACGCTTGCTGCTCTTGCAGAGGACCAGAGCTCAGTTCCCAGCACCCCAATTAGGATGTACCTGCAGCGCCAGGAAATCCAACGCTTTCTTCTGGCCTCAGGGAACACCTGCACGCATGTGGCATACACTTACACAAACATACACACATAAATAAATATTTTCTCGAAAAAGATATAAAGCCCTAATTCTTAATTTTAGGCATGAATCAATATATAAAACCATAAAATGATAGGCATCTACACCAGCAATAAGAAAGAAGCAAAGAGGAGAGAACAATCCAAATATTAGTCTGTTCAATGAGCCTGACACAAGACACACACATGGCAGCATTCTCTCATATCTATAGTTACTGTACTAACATAAATAATGTATCCAGTTACTGAAGAAAATCTGTGACCTTATATGTAAATCTGCCCATCCATATTGAAAAAAAAATAGATGTTACTTATAACATTTCATCCTTTTTTTTTCTTTTGTATTTTTGAGACAGAGTCTCCCTGTTAGCCCCAGCTGGCCTGTAACTCACTCTGTAGACCAGGCTGGCCTTGAACTCACAGAGATCTGCCTGCCTCTGCCTCCTGACTGCTGGGAGTAAAGGTGTGCACCACCACACCGGGCCATTTCATCCTTCTTAAGAATCTATTTCTTTAAAAAAAAAAAATTATTAATTTTATTTATTTCTGTATGGGTATGAATGTACTGTCTGCATGCAAGTTTGTGCACCTGTGTCGTGCAATGCTGCGGAGGTCAGAAGAGGGTGTCAGATTCCCCTGGAACTGGAGTTCTCCTGGAATTGGAGTTTCAGATGGTTCTCGGCCACCACGTGGGTGCTGGGGATCGAACCCGGGTCCTCTGTAAGAGCGGTCAGTGCTCTTAACCACTAGGTCACCTCTCCAGCCCAAGAATCTATTTCTTGTAGCTGGGTGTGGTGGTGCACACCTTTAATCCTAGCACTTGGGAGGAAGAGGCAGGCAGATCTTTGTAAGTTCAAGGCCAGCCTGGTCTACAAAGTGAGTTGCTGGGGGCTACATGGAGACCCTGTCTCATAAAGACCAAAAAATAAAAAATAAAAAGATTCCTTTGGACTTTTTTCTGCAAGAACATGTGCAAGTAAAGCTACAGCTAGGTGCTGTGCTGGCATTTGATCAAAACAGCAGCTCAGTGGAGTGTGGTGCCACAGGCCTTTAATCTCAACACTTAGGAGGCAGAGACAGGCAGATCTCTGTGAGGACAAGGCTAGCCTGATCTGCACAGTGACTTACAGAGCTGGTGGGGCTACAGGGAGACCCTGTCTCAAAAAAGAGGAAGGAAGGAAGGAAGGAAGGAAGGAAGGGAGGGAGGGAGGGAGGGAGGGAGGGAGGGAGGGAGGGGAGGGAGGAGGAAGGGAGGCAGGAAGGAAGGGAGGAAGGAGGGAAGGGAGGGAAAGGGGGGGAGGGGAAGGAGGGGCGTGTAAGGGGATGGGTGGGGGGGTGGTGAGGGAAGGGAGGGGGGAGGCGGTACCTGTTCTGGGCTTTAGGGCGTGGGGGCTGGTCAGTTAACCGAGTGCGGGGACGTGCGGTGCGTGCCTGCTGATGCGGACTGAGTGGACCTTGGCCTTGTCGGTCGTGCACTTTCTGTCGGAGATCTTATTCCTTTCCCCCTGGTAGTGGTCCGATGGCGGGGCTAGGCAGGTCCTCTTTTCTTTCTTCGTTTTCATTTTTCCCTATTCTTTTCTCCTTTTTTTTTTTCTTTCTCTTTTCGTTTGTATGTTTCTCTTTCCTGCCTGTTTTTCATTCCCTTATTTTCCCTTTTCCCTTGCTGTCTCACGCCCGTTTTTGTCTCCATCTTGCCCTTGCGTGATCCCTTTGTTTTTTATCTGCTCTCCCTGTTTCCATTTTTCCCTTCCCCCAGGTCCCTCTGCAATAACTTCAGTCTACTTAAACCACTATCCCCTATTTGTATTATTTTCCTGTGTATTAGTATCTTTCTCATGAATGTAGTCACCATTGTACAGTGTACAACATCGGTCAAGAAGATTTTGTTTCTCTTCCAGAGAACTGGAAATACAGATGGTTTTTATCAGCCATGTTAGTTCAACTATCAAACTCAGGTCCTCTACAAGATCAGCCAATGCTCGTAACTTCTTAGGTCATCTCTACAGCCCCGAAGCACATCATTTTTTAAAACTCAGAAAAATTTGAGGTGGGTATATAATCCCAGTACTTAGAAAGCTGAAACAGAAGAATCAGGAGTTTGAGGTGGACTTACAAAAGAGTAGGGAAATAGAAAGAGACAGGGAGAGTGATACGGAAAGGCAGATGAGAGATGAGAGATGAGAGAAGGAGAAGGGGGAGAGGGAGGTGAAAGAGATAGAAGGAGAGAGAGAGGAAAAGCAGAGAAATGAGGGTAGAAGATGAGAGGGGTGAATGAGTGGAAAGGGGTAAAAGTGAAGGAAGAAAGAGAAGAAGGGGGAGGAATGGGAGAGACAGGATAAAAGGATGGGGAAGAGAAAGGCCAGTTACAAAAGAAAAAGAATTGGGCAATACTCAAATCAACAAACTCATTCAACTTGCTTAAATAAGACTGACATGGTCAATAATATTTAAGAACATCCACCCATGATCATATTTAAAGAATTATCATAACTCCCAGGCGTGGTGGCGCATGCCTTTAATCCTAGCACTCAGGAGGCAAGGCAGGGGATCTTTGTGAGTTTCAAGGCAAGCCTGTCTCAAGTGAGTTCCAGGAAGCTGAGGACTACAGGAAACCCTGTCCTCGAAAAGAACAAAAAAAAAAAAAAAAAAAAAAGATTGTTTTCTTTTTTTTGTTTTAATTTAATTTTTATTGATGCTTTGTCATTTCATACATCATTTTCCCAATTCAGATCAGGCATATTTCCCTTTCCCGTCCCCCCCACCCCCCACGACATAAGAATTGTTTTTCATCCCAGAAAAACAAAGGACAAATGTATCCCTCATCTGTTGATGCGAGCGCAAACTGAGCAGCATTAATGTGATCTGAAAACAACTGGCTCCTATATTGTGAATCCCTTACAAATAAATTAAGGGCTGGAGAGAGGGACCTAGGAGTTAAGAGCTACCACGCTCTTACAGGACCCAGGTTCTTGATACCCAGCCACCCACTGGGTGGCGAGAACCATCTGAAACTCCCATTCAGGAGAACTCAGTTCCAGGGAGAATCGAGACCTCTCTTCTCTGACCCATTGCATTGCACGACACTGTGGCACAAAACTTGCATGCAGACAGATACACTTCCATACCAAAACAGAAATAAATAAAATTAAAAATTATTTTTTTATTAAAAAATAAATTGTAAAAAAAAAGAAGAAAAAAAAATATTTGTTTTACTTTGTTTTTTGTCTGTTTCCTTGCACAAAGATTAAGGAAAAATGGCAATTGAATAAGTGAGTAGTGGAAATCAATACTAGTTTTATAAAACTTAACTAATATCATATTTTAACTTTTATGCATTTGAAGTCATGAGGATTTAAACCAGAGCTCACAACATGCTACACAAGCACTCCTCTACCAACCATTGAGCTATAGCCCAGCCCTGCTATATAGCAAATTTAAAAACCAACCTATCAAACAATAGCTTAGATCACCTATACTCAAGAATTACTATTTAGGGCTGGGGAAACAGATTAGTCAGTAAAGTGCCTACTATACACGCACAAGGACCCAAGGTCAGACATTTAGAACCTATGTAAAGAGCCAGGCACAGTAGGCACATTTTTAACCCCAGGACTGGAAAATGGGGAACAGAGGTCAGAACATTTAGAAACCATACAAAGAATTGGGCATGCAAAAAACTTCCTATAACCCCAGGCTGTAATTGTGGGGTAACAAGTAGTATATCCCTAGCTCACTGGCCTAGACAGCCAACCTAGATGAACTGATAAGCTTTGGGTTCAGTGAGATAGACAGCGACCAAGAGAAGGGATTCAACATTAACATCAAGCCTCTACACACATGTGTAAACACAGATTAACGACTATGCAGCAGCAACAACAACAACATCACACACACACCACAGCACAAACCACACACTCACACACTATTCTAGGTATTACATTCACTTTTGAACAAGGAAAGCAAAAAATGCTGTAAGATAATATGGTTTCAAAAAAAAGATAATATGGGTTGCACTGAATAATCAACGTTAAAATTAGAGAATTAAAATTAAATATATTGCACTTAAGTATTTTCATCTAGGTTATTAATCCAAGACACACAGAATAAAATAAAGCCAGGTGTGATGATGCAGGCCTTTTAGAGCCCCAGCACTTGGGAGGAGAGGCAGGTGATCTCTGTGAGTCAAGCCCAGCCTGATCTACAATGGCGAGTTCCAGCCGCTGGACTACAGGGATACCCTGTCGCAAAGAGACCAAAAGTAAGTAAGTAAATAAATAAATAAATAATATAAATAAATAAATAAACAAACGAACAAACAGACAGATACCAGAAGATGCTCAGGAAGGTAAAATATGTCAGCCACAATGAACAAGGCTGCCAGCCAGAGCTTGATCACTGTGGAAGAAGCAAGCCAACTCTCAAAAAGTTGTCCTTTGGCAATGCTCTAGCATGTGACTGTCCACTCATACACATATATATGACAGACTACACACATAAAAGTAATAATAATAATAATAAATAATAATATTTTAAAGAAATAAGAGAACAAAAGGCAATGAAGGAGAAAATTTATCATGAGATCATGGGATGCAAAGCCTGTACACTCTCGAATCCTTTCATATTGCACACTGGTCAAGAGTCAAGATGTAGGACTGCCTGAAGACATGGCTAATTCAAGTCTGAATTAGGATATGAACAAGATAGACTTGGAACATCTTGTCATACTAGAAGAACAAGGAAACTATTAAAGGCTAAATGTCTCCTCTAAAAGACTCAGGAACTATTATCACAAAGAGCACTGTCTCTGGTCAGCCTTGGTGAACTGTAAACATTTATCCTACCTTTCCTATACAAACTGCAGATCAGAGTAATCAAATACTTGATAAGGTAAATAAAGTTCATCAAAAAGAAGTGATTCAGTTAATTAAATTCAGAAAGAATAAAAGATTCTGTGTCATTCTTTTTTTTTTTTTTTTTTGTGGTCTTTTGAGACAGGTTCTTCCTGTAGCCCCGCTGTCCCCTGGACTCACTCTGTAGACCAGGCTGTCCTTGAACTCACAATGATCCGCCTGCCTCTGCCTCCCAAGTGCTAGGATTAAGGGTGCGCCACCACCCCAGCTCATTTTTGTCATTTCTACTGAAATAATGGATGGAGGGAATGGTCATCAGTAAGTCCTAAACCATTATGTGATAAGATGACTGGGAAAGAGTCTTATAACAGAAGGACCCAACTAGCAATATGTAGATCCACTGATGGGTAACAAAAAATGATAAAAAGAAAATAATTGCCCCCTCCCACTAAGTGGCTTCCCTTAGTAGTGTGTGGGGGAACTTGAGGTCCCATACACTGTCTAATAAAATAACACCCTCCCCTTCCCACCTGCCCCACTTCCCTCACCAGACTACACCATGGAATGAAGTATGTGCATGGTCTAGAAGCTGGGAGAGCAGTAGAAAGTGATGCTTCTGGTGAACGGGAATGACATATCCAAGCTCTCTGAGGAGCAAAGCCTGCAGGCCCTACACACCTTTAAGGAGACTCTGGCAGGGCTCAGACGCAGCACCTGCAAGGGTTAGGGAGTGCTACTGCCACGATCTTCAGCTGGTGGACAGTGGCACTCAGACCTACATCGTTGTCCAGCACATCATGTCACTGGGCGCAAACAGTGCCCACACCACCCATGGGAATCCTGGAGTAAGAAGTCCTCTTTGAGCTCACCCCAACCCATCAGCTTTAAGTGTTATGACTCAGCAGAGTGGCCACAGGAGCCAGAGCATATGGAGAAACTGGGGTACGAGGAGCTGGAGTACAAGGAGCCGGAGCCATGTGAAAGCAGCCACAGAGATAAGCGGGGCCTGATGGTGTGCGACCACACAGATGTGGAGGAGGATCTCAGAATCAGTGTTGAAGAGGTAAATCCCAATAGCACTACAGCCAAAGATGGCCAGATCCTTGACAGAGACTGAATTATCCAGATTAATGGCATGAACATCCAGAATCCAGAGGAGGTAATGGCCATCATAAGCCAGGAAAATACCAACATCTCCTTGCTGGTCACCCTGCCAGAGAATCAGCCAGCAAAGCAGTGGAAGGCCAGTCACTGAGATGATGTCTTAGATTACTCTGGCTCTGAGAATGAAGGGAACCTTTGTCACCTCCTGTCCAGAATCCTGGATATGACAAGGAGAACAGGGCTCCTAATGGGGAGCTAGGCCTGAGCAACAGCCAGGAGCTGGACAAGGGGTGGGCAGGGCTGATGAGAGCACTGGAAACAAAGAACTCAGAACATGATCTTCTTGGGAGAAAGAGCCCCCCCCCCCCCAGCACCACCCAGAACCGCCAAGAGTCTGTGCAAGTTTGTCCTGTAAAGGAACGGCCTGTACAGGAGGGAGTTTCACTTGGGCATGGACTCTCCACTGGTGGAGGGGGCGGGGACAGGAAGGGCTCACCTGCCCTACTGCGTGATGAGGAGGAGGAATGCTGCTGGAGATCAAGCAGCACCTGGAGAATGGCAACCTGCTGGCATCTTCTTCTCCCAGGCCTCTAGTGGCAACAGTGCCCTGGATGTCAATTCCAATGAAAGCATGGGCCACAAGATGGCCATGCTGGAGGAACAGCTTCAGTACCTGGCATTCAAGTGCCACAGCCTCTTACGGGCTCTGAAGACACAGCAGTTGTGAAAGTGTTGTATGAAGACCCAGCTGCTGGAAGAGGGCCTCTACCACCTAGCAGACAGTGAGCCCAAGAAGCTGAGGAATATCAGGCATCTCTAAGTTGCTGGAGAAGTCAAGACAAAGCCGCCCAGTGCCTACAACACCTTGGAGAGCTGGGAGAGCTCGCTGGAAGCCATCTGCTGCTGCTGCAACTCCGACTTGAAAAAACCAGAAGAACCCCCCCCCTTCTTGCCCTCACTGTCACACCCACCCCAAAAGGCAGCTTCTTCACCAGGGAGCACTGCCAAGTTCCAATCCCTCTCCTGGGATCCCACACAGGTAGCCCATGGAGAATGTCTGACACAGGAATGACCCTGGACTGTGTGGGCCCCAGGGCAGCCGTATTCAGGTCCCTATTCAGGCACCATCATGGCCAGGAGAGTGAGCACTACCAGAGCTGTGTGCAGCTGGCCCTGCCTTGCACCCTGGGGGAACTGGGCCTTGGCTCCTGGATCTTGGCTGGTGGCTCTTGGTTGAGTGGGATGGTGGCTTTTGCTGCTGAAGCACCCCACGTGGAGTGGAAGGTGAAAGTGGGAAGCATCAGGAAGCTATGGCCACGTGGCCCATGTGAGATCAGCTGCTGACAGTCAGGGTCCTGAAGATCCAGGAGGAACGTGGTGGCATGACCATTGACGATGATGCAGTGAGTGAAACGAGGATGGGCTGCCACTAGAGCCAAGAAGAATGGAAGCAGCATTGATAGTGCAGAAACAGTGGAAGAGGTGGGAGTTCATGACGCAGAGCTGGGTGGACTATCTCAAGGAGTAGCAGAACAGCAACAGCAAGCCTGAGCTCAACACTGCATTGTGCCACAGGAAGACATTAAGAAAGAAACAGAAGAGCCTGGACAAATCGCCATCCAGGAGATGCTGGCCCATGGTGCCTGCTCAGCTGATGGCACAAGGATATACAACCTCTGCTTTTAGTCACCAGCATCTGAGCTCCCTCTGGCCCAGGCCTACTCTGACATCCAGAAATGAAGCAACACCCATAAGGCACCCATGTGGTGTGCATACACACAATGGACACGTGGTGCTCTTAATGTGTTCTTGAAGACAGGGAAATCAGTGCAGAGAGAGATGAGGTGCACTATCTGAAGCACAAGAGAATGTCCAGTTTCACTGCTTAGCACAGTCTCTGCCCACCCCCAGGAGCCACAGTTGTTTACAGACAAAGGCGACCCTGAATTTTGTGGGTTTTCTACTTTTCTGTGCTTGCCAATGGTTGTTTTCTGTTTTATGGACCTGGTATAGGGGCTGGCAGCTCCTTCAAGCAGCCTAACAAATGTGGATCCCACCAAGTACTGACTGGGAAGGAAGTGGGAGGAGGAAAAGAGGGAGGGGTTAGTTGGGAGGGGAAAGGAAAGGGACAGAGGAATAAAGGCAGCTATCCTTGTGGTCTCTACTCTGAGGAATGGATGAGAGCCTCCGCCTTGGCTTTTGAGGTTCACCCTTGTGGCCACCTCCTTTATCAATAGCTGAAGGAGAATGAGATGTGGGAGCAGTGCCCATCCAAAAAGAATCCACTGAGCCCTAGCCTATGCCATCTGGAGCATGGTGACCTTTCTTAATGGCCTGAGCAAGAAGCTTAGATGGCAAGAGGTTTGAGAAACTGAGGCCCATGAACAAAGTGAAGAGCTCAAACCACCTGGCCTGAAGAGGACCTGCAGCATGCCTGAGGCCTAGGTCAAGAGACAAGAAGGTGGGCCAAGGGGGAGATGCCTGATCCTCTTCCAAGTGATGCTGATTCTTACTAACCAATTGTATTCTTGGGGGTGGGGATACGAAGAGAGAAAGAATTAGGGAGATTTGAATAGTGGCCTAATGATGTAAACACTATTTTTTTTAATTTCTAGGTTTCGTAGATGACAGGGATTTACAGACGGTGTGAACACAGCATCTACACTCACACTCTCTGACAGTTTTAAATACATAGTATTTACTCCCCAAATCATAAGTCTAGTTTCAGTCTTTCTCTTCCAATGCCATATTTATAATTTATATCTAATCCTTCCTGACATCATCATTTGGACAGACACCTCAAACAAGAGACCCCTGAACCCCCACAGAAAGGACCCTGAGCCAGTGATAGTAGATGGCACTGCTTCTCAACCAGCTGCTCCACCCCAAGCCATAGCACCAGCCTTGAGCCTCTTCTCCTCACTGCCCACATTTGGTCCCCCATTCCTTAAGCATATCTTCCTTGAACAATAAATTTTCATCTTAGGGCTTTTGCACTTGCTGTTCCTCTCTCTGGAAAGTTCTTTGTCTGGCTTTATCAAGTTTGTATGATTTTGTTCTTTAACCTAAATGTCCACCCCTCAGGCTTCCCTCACAACCTTAACGACCAAGAGCCCACCTTGTCATGTCTCTCTCCCTGAAAATGCCAGTAAGAGTGATAAATGATAAAGAAGCCAATGTGAAGAGCCTTGGAGGCCATTTTATCAAGTCTGATCTATAAAGTCAGGGAAAAGCAAGCACAAACTCAAGAGCCAGCACAGCACAGCTGGATCTGAATCATGGCCCCGCCACATCCCAGCTATGCTATCTTGGAAAAGTTAATGTATCTTTGAATGTAGTTTATTATCTTTAGAATGGGGATAAAACTCTCCAATACCATAAGGTTGTTGTGGGAACTTAGATAGCTCTTGGGTGCCTGGAATAAGAAAGGCTTGAATAAGTGGATGTTTTAAAAATAAACTGAACAAGCTTAAAATCCTGAAGAAGGGCTGAAGGAAGGGTCAAAATTAATTGCAAGGCACTGAACTCGAAAATAGAAACAGAAATCTAGGAATAGCTCAGTGTAAGGAAACAAATTAGTCTCAAGACTCAAAGTCCAATATGCTAAGGAACCTCTAGAAGGCAGCTAGAAAAGGAGGTCTAGAGATCAGAGAACTGTGAGGTCCCGACTACTCATTGTCCATCACAGGGTCACAGTTAAGTGAAGATGCCCAGGGCTGTGTCAACTGAAAAGATAAATGGAAAATAGCTTCATGGCAAGACTAAAATAAATGGGTCCAATAGAAGTGGAGAGAGTTTAAATATAATTCTGAATATGTGAATCAAAATAAACTCTCAGGTTTGGGGTAAGACCTATCATATTCATATATAAACTTTTCCCCGTGCATGTAACACAATTGCTGATCTAAGCCACACAATGATCCTGGGTGCAACAACAGGAGAGTAATCCGACCATCTTAGCTGATAAAAGGAAATCAATTCAGACACGTACCCCACAGCTAATAAGTGTCAGGACTAAAAATGAACTCAGCTCTAGAACTCTAAATCCAGTGTTCTTGGTTCTGGCCTCCCTGGAAGAATCTTTCTCCTGAGCTGAAGATAGATTTGGAGTGAATTTCACAAGCAGAGCTCCTACCATTCATATTCACTGTGTGACATATCTCTGCACCTTTTGGCTGCATGGGGTATTGTCCCACTTTTCGTTGCTGTGATAAAACACCAAAACACCATGGAACAAGGGAACATATCAAAGGAAGAGTTTATTTGAGCTTACCGAATGGACGGTTCCAGGGAAACAAAGTCCATTGTGGAGGGAAGCATGGTGGCAGGACTGGAGCAGAAGCCAAGGGTCACATCTTGAAATAAGACACAGGAAGCAGAGAGAGAGAGACTGGAGACCGCAAGGCTTGTGAAACTCGCTAAGCCCGCCCCCAATGCAGTATTTCCTCCAGCACGGATACCTTCTAAAGACTTTCAAGAACATGCCAACCACTTGGAGACAAAATGACTTGAAATACTTTAAATCCTATGGGGGGACAAACGCCTCTCAAACCACCATATTCCACCCCCTGGCCCCCACAGGCTCCTGACCATATCAAACGAAAAATGCATTTAGTCCACCTTAAAAGTCCCCATAGGTCTTTACCAGGCTCAATGCCATTCAAGGTCTATAGTGCAAAATCCTCTCTGAAAGCCAGGCGGGTGGGGCGCACGCCTTTAATCCTAGCACTTGGGAGGCAGAGGCAGGCGGATCTTTTGTGGAGGTCAAAGCCAGGCCTGGGTCTACAGAGTGAGTTCCAGACGCTTGGGGCTACAAGGAGACCTGTCTCCAAAAAGAACAAAAAAAAAAAAAAAAAAAAAATCTCTTCTGAGACACAGCCCAATCTAGTAACTGTAAGCTCCTGTATAATCAAAAAGCAAATTACATATGCCCTACATAAAGTGGAAATGAATACACATTCCTATGTCAAAAGGGAGGAATAGAGGCGTAGTGAGGAAATACTGGACCAAAACAAGACCGAAAACCAGCAGGGCAAACACCAAGTCCAGAGCTCCCACATGCAACGTCTGGGACTTGACTTCCAAGGTCTTAGATGCTCAGCTCTTCCACCTTGCTTGGGCAACATACATCTCTTTCTTAGGCTGGGACACTCCCCTGTATGCAGCTCTCCTTGGCAAATATCTCACAGCGCTGGCATCTCAAATGTCTTTCTTGGGGTTTCCACTGCCAACTAGGCTTCACATTCACAGCTTCACGCAGTGGCCTATCAGGGCCGTCTTTATTCAGGGACACCCCTGATGCACTCTGCCTGACCTAGACAGCACTCTGAACCATGGAGAAGAACTGAAGTCCCCTTCACTCTTGCAAACCATGCCTCTAAAGCCACAGCACCATGAGAATGAAATTGCCTTGTTTGGCTGCAAGTTTGGGGATGGACCCTGGCCTACTCCAACCACATTTGCAGCCTTTTCTCTGCCCTGGGTTTGTTGGAGCAGAAAACCCTTCAGTATTTTCCCTCAAAATTGGAAGATTAGCTGGGTGTGGGCTTGCCCTGAAGGTACTATTGATTCTGTTGTTTAATTGTAAATCTCGAGGCCCCTCCTTAATCAATTTAAAATCTCACTTTTTCATTGTTTACTTGTAAATATCTGAGGCCTCTCCTAAATCACTTTAATCTCCTCAGCAAAAGGAACCTCTCCTTAACAATGCCTTGGCCCCACCTTAATCTTCCTAGTGCAATTTTCAGAGATCCAATCTGTACAGTCTGCATTTCTTTCTGCTCCATTTGCTCCTTTTTCACTGTAGATCTGCAAAATATTCACAATTTAAGAACACACCACAACCGTTCATGTTAGGCTGTCTTGAAATATCTTCCGCCAAAGACATTAGTCCCTTGCTTTTTCAACATAGCATCAAGCAAGCATTTGGGCTGTGGGCCAACTGTGGCCAGACTCTTTGATAAATGATCCCAGTTGCTGCCTAAGTCTTTAGTTTCCTCTGGAACTACATTTTTTGCAGCAATGCTTTCTTCTTCCAGGCTTCTACTAGAATGGCCTGTGAAGCTCTGCTTACAGTAGTCAACAGCTTTTCTAGCCCAAATTCCAAGCCTTCCACATTCCTCCAAACAGCCACTTGTCAGGTTCTTCATAGCTAACACCCCACTCCTGGTAACAAAATAACTGTATTAGTCCAATTTTCTGTTTGCTGTGATAAAACGCTATGAACAAGGGAACTTATCAAAGGAAGGATTCATTTGAGCTTGCAAATGATGGTTCTAGGGATCAAAGTCCATTGTGGCGGGGAGGAATGGTGGCAAGGGCTTGAGCAGAAAGCTTAGGTTCACATCTTGCAATGACACAGGAAGTAGAGAGAGAGACTGGAGACCCTCAAGGCTTGTTAAACTCACTAAGTCCAACCCCCAATGACATACTTATTCCATCTCCAGCAACGGCCACACCTTCTAAGGCTTCCAAGAAACATGCCACCAACTGGAGACAAAATGTCTGATACGTAAGCCTATGAGGGGGACACTCTCATTCGAACCACCACACATGGCAAATCATCAAAATTCAAACCCAGCTCTTTGGTGCATGCTCTTCTGCTAACCTCCCTCTCTTGATTTCCCCTGGACCACTGCCAGTCCTTGGATATTCTTTCATCATAAGCTTTCTTGATCAAAGTAGTTGCACATTTCACTTCTACCAAATAGTAAATTATGTCATTTGTATTTTTTCTTATCTCCCGAGTCTCCCACAGTACTTGGCACATAAAACGTTCTCAAAAGATATTGGTCCCTTCTCTTCTGAAGAGAATAAGACTTGAATTAGCTGTTTTAAAAAATTAGCAAAAAAAGAACAAGAATGAAATTGCTACCATGTAATGAGAACCACAAAATTACAATGTATGGTTACATGTAGCAATACAATACTGCAATGTCCTTATCAACATAATGTATAGGAACAGTCAACAGAATGTGTTATAAAATGAAAACTTTATACTACCAGGTGACAAAGATATATATATAATATATATATATAGATATATATATATGGGATGAATCAAATTGGAAAGCATTGACATAAATTCTTTGCTAACATAAATCTAGGCCTTCACATTTAACTTACAGATTTGAATATAATCTCAGATGTAACTATAAAATCCACTGTTCCCCAATTTGAAAATAAATCTTAGCACAAAAGAAAATCACAAATGTCCAGCCAAAGAAGAGAAAAACCTACATCTTGTAGCAACTTACAGGGACATTCCCTGGTCCTTTTCAGAGTTGTACTTTTCTATCCCTCAGAAGTGAGAATAATTGTCTACCCTGAGAAGTAAATTATATCAACTCAATAGACAATGGAACTCACCAGAAGAAGAAGGGGAACTGGTCGACTATCAAAACTGATGTAAGTTAGTTTTTTCTTTTCCCGTCCGTTTTAAAATTAAAATATGTTGTAAATTTCAAAACTGAGGAGCAAACAGAAAAAGTCCCTGTAACCAAGAAATTCAAATGGAATCCTAAATAAAAAAGACCAGGTAACATTTCCATTATGCTGGCTTACCCAACCCCACACAAATATATCATGGTTCCCCTTACTGATACAGAAAAATCCTTTTAGGACTACAAAGAGTGTCATTTAAAATTTAAACATAAACAGCAAGTCTGTATTTCATGGAAAACTGTTTCCTAACCAAAAAGGAAGAAGGAGGAAGGAGGGGCAGGAGGAGGAGTAGGAGGAGGAGGGAGGAGAGGAGAAAAAGAGAGAGGAGAGGGAAGGGAACGTGAAGAAGGAGGAAGGGAAACAAAGAAGAGGCATAAAGAAGAGGAGGAGTATGAAGGGAAGGAAGAGGAGGATGAAAAGGATAGGAGGAGTAATAGAAACAACTAGCTATTACAGTCCCGTCTCAACAGAGGTACTTCTGGCATAGATATATCTACTCTAAAGTACTCACAATACCTATCTCCACAACACTTCTGCAGTAACCAGGACCACTGGGACATTATTAGTTGAAGGCTCTGTGCCCAGGAGATAATGTCTCTAGCCCAGTACCTAAGCCTCTGATTTGGTTCTAATGCACATCAACAGGTCCAGCTAGAAACTGCTTTTCCTTTCTTGGCTTCTCTGGCTAGGCATAAGTGACAGGACTCAATTGCCACATGTTTCAACAAACTTTCAAAACCTTTAATGGCACACTTGGGATGAAGTATAATACACTGTTCAGTGTATTATACTTTGGAGATTATATTATACTTTTGGAAATACTTTGGAGCCAAGAAAAGCAATCAATACTTCCACAGGGAGTTCTAGACAAAGCTTGCCAATAAGCTTCTTTCACTATAATTATGTACATTATCATCTTAAAGACACACCTACAGATACTCTTGAAGACATATGTGGTATAAGGGAGTTGATCGTCAGGACCTTTAAACCAGTTAACAGAAACAACAATCTCCATTTTTCCACTTGTTCAGGCCTCAAACCCTATGCTATCATTAATTCTTCCACTTGTTCAGGCCTCAAGCCCTATGCTATCATTAATTAGTCACTCAGTTGTCTCCCTTCCTTACCCATGACCTCATTACCCCTGCACATACCTCACAACCCATCCATCAAGGAACCCTGTCAGCTCAATTCCACTGATGCCACCCTGATTTGGTCTCCATCATCTCACTCTAACATGGGCAACAGCCTCATGAGAGTCTCCTCATCCCTGTTGTTGCCTGCTTTAAGTCTATTCCCAGCTGATATCGTGTCAATTCTCTAAGCTTTTCTACTTCAATCAGAGAAAAGGCCAAATCCTAATAATGATGCAGAAGTACATTACTCCACCCCACCCCCATCCTTTCAACCTCATCCAGGAACTCTCCCTCTCAGACTCTGCTGTTTATCAGCATACCAGGTAGGTACCAAATGCTCTCCAAGGTCTCTACAAGGAGAGCTCCCTCATTTCCATTACTTGTTACCTCAAATCCACCTTCTCTTTCAGGCTTTCTTTTGGGCTATAAACACTAGAAAAAAAATCTCAATTCTGATCCCCAAAATGGAATATTTCCTTTTTCCTTTTTCCCTCTTGTAGAGCACTTACTACCTAGTAAGGATGCTACAAATCCCATTTTTTTCTATATCATTATAACCTTCTCAATGGGGTGTAAGTTCTAGGAAGACAGAATTTCCTCCTGTATGCTCGTTGCTATATACCCAGCACTTATAGTACTGAGAAAGCAGTAGGTATTCAATATATACTTGTTGAATAAATGAATCTTGATAAATGTCACACAGTTCAAATGATAAATATTCATCCAATGACTATAGTAAATTCCTCGATCCCCGCTAGCCACACACATATAGAGGAAGCCATTGTATAGTATACAATACACGATACTGGCTACAATTTTCAAAACTGTAACTTCCAACCCTAAAGACTATTTTGCCTCTTCTATTGGGCTAATGTAAGACCAGAATCTAATGTACATGACAAAGTGGCTCTGTTCCAATAGTCCAGCCTGAAAGGTACTGCACCAAAGTATAAATGAGCTCAGAAGACTCAACACTACAAAAAGGACCTGCAATAGGACAGACAACTCAGAAGCTCTTGTGCATTTTAAATCCCTGTGGTGCCAAAGGGTTGTTTGGAAGTTTCTGTAAGTTACAAAGTGTGTTATATACATACATTGTAAGGTAAGGTATCCCAAAAGATACCTCTATCTTAGAATTCAAGAAATAAAAATAGAAGCTGAACACCTAGCATGTTAGATAGTAGGTACAGAACTCCGACACCAGCCGAGGCAGTCCTGCCTCATCTGGCTTACATCACACTGTGTTAATCCATCTTTATCCCAAGACATCTGAAAGAGCAACCTGTGCTCTTCTTAACCACCTGCCTAATGACAGTAGTGGGGTGTGCAACTTCTTCCAGCCTTGTCAGAATGGGAGCAGTGAGAGCACTGTGTAGTATCTCCTTGACAATGGCATCCAACACACAAAAACTTTTATTGGTAGGTATTAATAAACAAAGAATAAGGTTTGCATCCATTGTAAAAATTACATTCAGCGCCTTGTTACCCACTCTTGTCCTTCCTCCCCTCCCCTGTCCGCTCCTTTTCCAAATAAGTCCACTTGACTTTTTGTTTTTGTTCATCTAGTTTTTCTGCCTAGAGTCTGAAGAGAAGAGAAAGCATTTCTATCTGTCTCCTCCGAGTCTGGCTATTTCACTTAATATGATGATCTCTAATTCCCTACATTTTCCTACAAAGGACAAATTTTCATTCTTCTTCATGGTTGAATAAATCTCCATTCCTTCGTTCCCGCCCACGTAGCACATACCACATTTTTCTTTCTCCTTCTCTCTTAATGAGCATCTAAGCTGATTCTGTAACTTCATCATGGTGAACAATGCTACAATAACCATGGATATGCACGTATCTGTATAAGAAGCTGACTTAGATACCCCCCTGTATGCCCAGGAGTGCTACAGTTGATCACACAGTAGTAGTCTTCAAGGACGTCTTATTCACTTCTATGACAGTTAGACTAAATATGTTTAAATTCTGATGCAGTCTCACATGCTTGTTCCTGCTATTTGGAATCCTATTTAGAAATTCATAGCTTCTACTTATAGTTTAAAGTATCCTCCTTATGTTATTCTCAGATATTCAGATGGTCTTTGAGCATTCTGAATTGTGCAGAGTGAGAAGCAGGAATCTAGTTTCAGGTGTCCACATGTGACTTCCTGCTTTCTCAGCACCAATATTGAATGAGCTTTCTTCTCCAATGTATGTTCACAGCACCTTCCCAAACACACAATAGCCTATAGTTGTATGAGTTCTTGAGTCTTCTGTTCTACACCCCCACTGTCTATTTTTGTCTATTTTTAATATGAGTGACCATACAAGTTTTGCAGCATTGTTAATTTTCCTCTGAGCTGATATGGCTATTCATGGGGTTTTGTGCATGTATGTGAATTTTAGGATGCTTTCTTCTAGTTCTCTGAAGAATGCCCATTAGAATTTTTTTTGATGATGATCATATTGAAATTTTGTGTTGCTTTCAATAATACGATCATTTAAATATTAATTCGCTGATCCCTGAACAAGGGAGGTCTTTCATCTTGTAATTTCTTTCTTTGGTGTTTTGAAAAGTTTTCTGGATTTCTGAGGAACAGGCACACTGATTTCCACAGCAGCTGCACCAACTGTACTTACACCAGCAGTGAGCAGCTATTCCCCCTTCCCCGTTTCTCACATCCGAATCAGATTTCTGATCATTTGTTTTTTTTTGTTGTTGTTTTTTTTTGTTTTGTTTTGTTTTTGGTTTTTGAGACAGGGTCTCCCTGTAGATCTGGCGGTCCTGGAACTCCTCTGTAGACCAGGATGACCGTGAACTCACAAAGATCCGCCTGCCTCTGCCGCCCAAGGGGCTAGATTAAAGGCGGTGCCACCACCCTTTGTTTTTATTTTTCCTATCTTAAGCCATTCCATGACTGGGATGAGATGAAATCTCAAGTAAGTTTTAATTGCACTTCCCTAAAGCTAGCATATTGAAGCATTTTGTAAAATTTTTTCCTGTATTTACTCACTTGTAAATTTTTTATGTGTATGAGTGATTGTCCCGATAGTGAACATTAAAAAAATATTTTCGTCATTCCATTTGTACTAACTCATTTGAGAAAATTCTCTGATTAGTTTCATGCTCGAGATTTTTACTGAGTTTTTGTTGGTTCTTTGTATAGTCTAGATACTAACCCTCTATCAGAATATAGCTGGTAAGATCCCCCCCCCCCCAAACCCAGGTGTTTTGTGGTGGCACGTTTTTTAATCCACACTTGGGAGGCAGAAGCAGGTGGATCGCTGTGAGTTAAAGGACAGACTGGTCTACATAGAAAAGTTCCCAGGCCAGCTAGACTAATAGGATTTTTTTTTTCCCATTCTGTTAGGCTGTCTCTTCACTTCAATGATGGTGTCTTTGCTGCAGAGTTTTGTAGGTGGCTGGAGAGATGGCTGGACATTAAGAAGTGCACTGGCTGCTCTGCCAGGGGACCCAGGTTCTGTTCCCAGTACCCCACAGTGGTTAACAAACATCCACTATTCCATTGGCAGGGGAATCCAATGCCCCCACTCTGGCCTCTTTGGGTATAGCATGCATGTGGTAAACTTATACCACATGCAGTCAAAAACTCACACACAAAATAAAAAAATTTTTTAAAAGAAATAAAATTAAATGTGTATAGAAGTTTTTATTTTCATGAGGTCCTATTTATCAACTGTTGATCTTAATGCCTGCACTACCAGGGCGCTGTTCAGAAAGTGGTTTCCTGTGCCTATACATTGAAGCAAATGCCCTGTTTTCTTCCCTAACCAATTCAGGATGTATCACAAGACCTAGCAACAGTATTGCTGGGCACATTTCCAAAGGGTTCTATATCCTATACCAAAAATACCTGCTGCCAGGCGTGGTGGGATGCCTTTAATAAATCCTAGCACTTGGAGGCAGAGGCAGGGTGATCTCTTGTGAGGTCAAGGCCAGCCTGGTTTAATATTGAGCTCCAGCAACAGGGAGCTAAAGGGAGACCCTGTCTCAAAAATAACCACCTCCCCCCAAAAACAAACAAACAAAAAAATACCTGCTCATCTATATTCACTGCTGCTTCATGCACAATACCCAGAAAATGAAAACAGCCTAAATATCCGCCTCAGTTGATGAATGGATAATCAAAGTATGATTCATACACACAATAGAATAGTATTCAGCTACAAAGAAAAAGTGGAAAAAAGTGAAATTTCATAGGTAAATGAATAGGGCTGGAAATAATCATTCTGACTGAGGTAACCCAGACTCAGAAAAATAAACAACTTATGGTGTCTCTCAATTGTGGATGCTTTGAACCTTTAGCTTTGCATGTTCCATGTGGAAAATCTATAGAGTTCAGGAAACTAGTAAGGGGCTATGAGAGATGAGTTTCAAGGAAAGAGGTAAAGAACACAGTGGTATGAAACGGGAAATAGGGATAATAGAACAATAAGGGTTAAATAGGACAGGGGATAGAAGGGCAAGGTAGAGGAGGGAATGTGAGGCAGGATAGCTAACATCAAAGACCTTTGAAAAGGCCATAAGGAAACCTACTACTACAGAAGCTTTTTTTTTTTTTTCTTTTTTTATTATATATAATATATTAAATATATATAATGTAAATATAGTAATGGAGGCAGAGCAGGTGATCCTCTGAGTTCAAGGCCCAACCTGAATCTACACATGAGTTTAGGACAGAACTGGGTACAGGAGACCCTGTCTCAAAAAGACAAAAAAATCAGGGGGGGGGATAAATGGAGTTACCATACAATGGGGGGGTGCTTCTCCCAGACACCATAGATTATTTTAAAAAATCCCAATGCCAAGAATGGGCTGCTTTGAACATTAAAGGCTACTGCCATTGCTTGTTACCCTCCAGAACTTCATTTAAGACCCGATTGCTGAAAACACCACATGATGTTGAATCACAGGACATAAGAAATCAAGCTGGTACTTGAAATGAACCTGGAAGCTTCATCCCTACTGTATAATTTTCATAGTGCCAGAAGGTTCTATACATAACATAGGGTTGGGGGGGGCTCTTACTCAGCTGTGAACCCTGCAAGCTAGAATAAGGACTGGCCTGGCAAAATACGCACATTCATTCGATAGTGACATGAATGTTAAATTCAAACACTTTCTGACTGGATATGAAAGTTCCATGCTAATAAGACAGAACTATGCATGGTACCAGTAACTGAGGCAAAACATGACGGGCTAAGTTATAGGTCCGAGGGGAAAACCCTAATACTATTACTCTGAAAAATGGACATGGTATTAAACATCCTCTAAGTCCTTATCTTTATAATCATAGATTAGTGCATCTCTAAACCCTAGTCAGAAAAGCTTCTTTTTGTAGTATGTGATTATTAATATGGAGCCCTACAACAGATAAACATGCAGAGAATAAGTTGGCTGTGGAGTGCTGAACTCTAAATGGGACTCTGTATCATGTCTGCAACCCCAAAGCTTAGGAATCATCACAGAAGAGGAGACAGAAAATTCGAAGAGCCAAAGGTAGTTAAAGATTCTTTAACAGAACAGTATTTGCCAGACATAAGAGCACTGTTAAACACATGAACTAACACTAGCTGTAACTGCTGCACGAGACCTGTACAAGAACAAAGCCAGGTAAACCTCCACAGTGACAGGAGAGGGGCTCATGAAGTCCCAACCCTAGTTGAAANGGGGAGGGAAGGGAGGGAGGAGGGAAAGGGGAGGGGAGGGAGGGAGGAGGGGAAGGGAAAAGGGGAGGGGAAGTGAGGGGAGGGAAGGAGGGAGGGAGGAAGGAGGGGAAGGGGGGAGGGGTAGGGAGGGAAGGGAGGGAGGAGGGGAAGGGAAAAGGGGAGGGGAAGTGAGGGGAGGGAAGGGCATATTTTATTTATTATTTTCATTTTTAATTTATTTTATCAGGTTTTTTTTTTTTATATTTTAGTGTATGTGTATATTGCCTGCATGGGTGTAAGTGGACCTGTGTTGTCCAGTGTCCATGGAGGTCAGAAGAAAGTGTTGGATCCTCTGGAACTGGAGTTACAGGTGGTTGTTAGCTGCTACATGGGTACTGGGAACTGAACACAGGTCCTCTGCAAGAACAGTCAGTGCTCTTAACCACTAGCCCCTATTTATTATTTTCATGTGTATGAGTATATTGCCTGCATGAATGTAAGTGCACCAGTGTACAGTGTACAATCGGTCAAAAGAGGGTGTTTAGATCCCAGAGAACTGGAATTACAGATGGTTGTTAGCAGCCATGTTAGTGCTGACTATCAAACTCAGGTCCTCTACAAGAGCAGCCAATGCTCGTAACTGATGAGTCATCTCTACAGCCCCGAAGCACATCATTTTTTAAAAATCAGAAAAATTTGAGGTGGGTATATAATCCCAGTACTTAGAAAGCTGAAACAGAAGAATCAGGAGTTTGAGGTGGACTACAAAAGAGGAGGGAGAGGGAGAAAGAGACAGGGAGAGTGATACGGAAAGGCAGATGAGAGATGAGAGATGAGAGAAAGGAGAAGGGGAGAGGGAGGTGAAAGAGAGAGGAGAGAGAGAGGAAAAGCAGAGAAATGAGGGTAGAAGATGAGAGGGGTGAATGAGTGGAAAGGGGTAAAAGTGAGGGGAAGAAAGAGAAGAGGGGGAGGAAAGGGAGAGACAGGATAAAAGGATGGGGAAGAGAAAGGCCAGTTACAAAAGAAAAAGAATTGGGCAATACTCAAATCAACAAACTCATTCAACTTGCTTAAATAAGACTGACATGGTCAATAATATTTAAGAACATCCACCCATGATCATATTTAAAGAATTATCATAACTCCCAGGCGTGGTGGCGCATGCCTTTAATCCTAGCACTCAGGAGGCAGAGGCAGGCGGATCTTTGTGAGTTCAAGGCAAGCCTGGTCTACAAAGTGAGTTCCAGGACAGCTGGGACTACAGGGAAACCCTGTCTCGAAAAGACCAAAAAAAAAAAAAAAAAAAAAGAATGTTTCTTTTTTTTTTTTAATTTAATCTTTTATTTGATGCTTTGTCATTTGCTACATCATTTTCCCAATTCAGATCAGGCATAATTCCCTTTCCCTTCCCCCCACCCCCCCACGCATAAGAATTGTTTTTCAGTCCCAGAAAAACAAATGACAAATGGTATCCCTCATCTGTGATGCTGAGCGCAACTGAAGCAGCATTAATCGTGATCTGAAAACAACTGCTCCTATATTGTGAATCCCTTACAAAAATAAATTAAGGGTAGGAGAATGGGCCTAGCAGTTAAGAGCACCGACTGCTCTTACAGGAGACCCAGTTTTGATCCCCAGCACCCATATGGGTGGCCCCGAGAACCATTCGAAACTCCAATTCCAGGAGAACTCCAGTTCCGGGGGAATCTGACACCGTCTTCTGACCTCCGTGCCATTGCACGACACGGGTGCACAGACTTGCATGCAGACAGTACATTCATACACAAACAGAAATAAATAAAATTAAAAAAAATTTTTTTAATTAAAAAAATAAATTTAAAAAAAAAGAAGAAAAAAAAAGAATTGTGTTTTGGCTCATGTGCACAAAGATTAAGAAAAAGGCAATGGGAAGAAGTGATTAGTGGAAAGCAATACTATGGTTTAGAAAACTTAACTATATAGCATATTTAACTTTTATTTCATTTGAAGTCATGAGGATTGAACCTAGGAGCTCACACATGCTACACAAGCACTCTACCACTGAGCTATAGCCCAGCCCTGCTATATAGCAAATTTAAAAACCAACCTATCAAACAATAGCTTAGATCACCTATACTCAAGAATTACTATTTAGGGCTGGGGAAACAGATTAGTCAGTAAAGTGCCTACTATACACGCACAAGGACCCAAGGTCAGACATTTAGAACCTATGTAAAGAGCCAGGCACAGTAGCACATTTAACCCCAGGACTGGAAAGATGGGGAACAAGGTCAGACATTTAGAACCTATACAAAGAATTGGGCATGGCAGCACATTCCTATAACCCCAGGACTGGTAAGATGGGGGACAAGAGGTATATCCCTAAGCTCACTGGCCATAGCCAGCCAACCTAGATGAACTGATAAGCTTTGGGTTCAGTGAGATAGACAGCGACCAAGAGAAGGGATTCAACATTAACATCAAGCCTCTACACACATGTGTACACACCATATTAACACATATGCACACCACACACATACACACACACACACACACACACAAACACACACACTCACACACTATTCTAGGTATTACATTCACTTTTGAACAAGGAAAGCAAAAAATGCTGTAAGATAATATGGTTTCAAAAAAAAGATAATATGGTTTCATGAATAAATCAACTTAAAAATTATAGAATTAAAATATAAATATATTGCACTTAAAGTATTTTCATTCTAGTTTATTAATCCAAGACACACAAGAATAAAATAAAGCCAGGTGTGATGATGCATGCCTTTAGCCCCAGCACTTGGGAGGCAGAGGCAGGTGGATCTCTGTGAGTTCAAAGCTAGTCTGGTCTACATTGCGAGTTCCAGGCCAGCTGGGACTACAGGGATACCCTGTCTCAAAGAGACCAAAAGTAAGTAAGTAAATAAATAAATAAATATATAAATAAATAAATAAACAAACGAACAAACAGACAGATACCAGAGAGATGGCTCAGAAGGTAAAAGATGTCAGCCACAATGAACAAGGCTGCCAGCCAGAGCTTGATCACTGTGGAAGAAGCAAGCCAACTCTCAAAAAGTTGTCCTTTGGCAATGCTCTAGCATGTGACTGTCCACTCATACACATTATATATGACATACTACACACATAATAATAATAATAATAATAATAATAATAATAATATTTTAAAAGAAATAATAGAACAAAAGGCATGAGGAGAAAGATTATCATGAGATCATGGGATGCAAAGCCTGTACACTCTCGAATCCTTTCATATTGCACACTGGTCAAGAGTCAAGATGTAGGACTGCCTGAAGACATGGCTAATTCAAGTCTGAATTAGGATATGAACAAGATAGACTTGGAACATCTTGTCATACTAGAAGAACAAGGAAACTATTAAAGGCTAAATGTCTCCTCTAAAAGACTCAGGAACTATTATCACAAAGAGCACTGTCTCTGGTCAGCCTTGGTGAACTGTAAACATTTATCCTACCTTTCCTATACAAACTGCAGATCAGAGTAATCAAATACTTGATAAGGTAAATAAAGTTCATCAAAAAGAAGTGATTCAGTTAATTAAATTCAGAAAGAATAAAAGATTCATTTTGTCATTTCTTTTTTTTTTTTTTTTGGTCTTTTCGAGACAGGGTCTTCCTGTAGCCCCGGCTGTCCTGGAACTCACTCTGTAGACCAGGCTGTCCTTGAACTCACAATGATCCGCCTGCCTCTGCCTCCCAAGTGCTAGGATTAAAGGTGTGCGCCACCACGCCCAGCTCATTTTGTCATTTCTACTGAAATAATGGATGGAGGGAATGGTCATCAGTAAGTCCTAAACCATTATGTGATAAGATGACTGGGAAAGAGTCTTATAACAGAAGGACCCAACTAGCAATATGTAGATCCACTGATTGGTACAAAAAAATTATAAAAAGAAAAATAATTGCCCCCTCCCACTAAGTGGCTTCCCTTAGTAGTGTGTGGGGGAACTTGAGGTCCCATACACTGTCTAATAAAATAACACCCTCCCCTTCCCACCTGCCCCACTTCCCTCACCAGACTACACCATGGAATGAAGTATGTGCATGGTCTAGAAGCTGGGAGAGCAGTAGAAAGTGATGCTTCTGGTGAACGGGAATGACATATCCAAGCTCTCTGAGGAGCAAAGCCTGCAGGCCCTACACACCTTTAAGGAGACTCTGGCAGGGCTCAGACGCAGCACCTGCAAGGGTTAGGGAGTGCTACTGCCACGATCTTCAGCTGGTGGACAGTGGCACTCAGACCTACATCGTTGTCCAGCACATCATGTCACTGGGCGCAAACAGTGCCCACACCACCCATGGGAATCCTGGAGTAAGAAGTCCTCTTTGAGCTCACCCCAACCCATCAGCTTTAAGTGTTATGACTCAGCAGAGTGGCCACAGGAGCCAGAGCATATGGAGAAACTGGGGTACGAGGAGCTGGAGTACAAGGAGCCGGAGCCATGTGAAAGCAGCCACAGAGATAAGCGGGGCCTGATGGTGTGCGACCACACAGATGTGGAGGAGGATCTCAGAATCAGTGTTGAAGAGGTAAATCCCAATAGCACTACAGCCAAAGATGGCCAGATCCTTGACAGAGACTGAATTATCCAGATTAATGGCATGAACATCCAGAATCCAGAGGAGGTAATGGCCATCATAAGCCAGGAAAATACCAACATCTCCTTGCTGGTCACCCTGCCAGAGAATCAGCCAGCAAAGCAGTGGAAGGCCAGTCACTGAGATGATGTCTTAGATTACTCTGGCTCTGAGAATGAAGGGAACCTTTGTCACCTCCTGTCCAGAATCCTGGATATGACAAGGAGAACAGGGCTCCTAATGGGGAGCTAGGCCTGAGCAACAGCCAGGAGCTGGACAAGGGGTGGGCAGGGCTGATGAGAGCACTGGAAACAAAGAACTCAGAACATGATCTGCTGGGAGAAGAGCCCCCCCAGCACCACCAAGACCGCCAAGAGTCTGTGCAAGTTTGTCCTGTAAAGGAACGGCCTGTACAGGAGGGAGTTTCACTTGGGCATGGACTCTCCACTGGTGGAGGGGGCGGGGACAGGAAGGGCTCACCTGCCCTACTGCGTGATGAGGAGGAGGAATGCTGCTGGAGATCAAGCAGCACCTGGAGAATGGCAACCTGCTGGCATCTTCTTCTCCCAGGCCTCTAGTGGCAACAGTGCCCTGGATGTCAATTCCAATGAAAGCATGGGCCACAAGATGGCCATGCTGGAGGAACAGCTTCAGTACCTGGCATTCAAGTGCCACAGCCTCTTACGGGCTCTGAAGACACAGCAGTTGTGAAAGTGTTGTATGAAGACCCAGCTGCTGGAAGAGGGCCTCTACCACCTAGCAGACAGTGAGCCCAAGAAGCGTGAGCTGTCAGGCATCTCTAAGGTGCTGGAGAAGTCAGACAAGGAAGCCCCAGTGCCTACAACACTTGGGAGAGCTGTGGAGAGCTCGCTGAAGCCATCTGCTGCTGCTGGCAACTCCGACTTGAACCAGACCCCTTCTTGCCCTCCTGTCACCACCCACCCCAAAGCAGCTTCTTCACCAGGGAGCACTGCCAAGTTCCAATCCCTCTCCTGGGATCCCACACAGGTAGCCCATGGAGAATGTCTGACACAGGAATGACCCTGGACTGTGTGGGCCCCAGGGCAGCCGTATTCAGGTCCCTATTCAGGCACCATCATGGCCAGGAGAGTGAGCACTACCAGAGCTGTGTGCAGCTGGCCCTGCCTTGCACCCTGGGGGAACTGGGCCTTGGCTCCTGGATCTTGGCTGGTGGCTCTTGGTTGAGTGGGATGGTGGCTTTTGCTGCTGAAGCACCCCACGTGGAGTGGAAGGTGAAAGTGGGAAGCATCAGGAAGCTATGGCCACGTGGCCCATGTGAGATCAGCTGCTGACAGTCAGGGTCCTGAAGATCCAGGAGGAACGTGGTGGCATGACCATTGACGATGATGCAGTGAGTGAAACGAGGATGGGCTGCCACTAGAGCCAAGAAGAATGGAAGCAGCATTGATAGTGCAGAAACAGTGGAAGAGGTGGGAGTTCATGACGCAGAGCTGGGTGGACTATCTCAAGGAGTAGCAGAACAGCAACAGCAAGCCTGAGCTCAACACTGCATTGTGCCACAGGAAGACCATTAAGAAAGAAACAAGAAGATCCTGGACAAATCACCATCCAGGAGATGCTGGCCCATGGTGCCTGCTCAGCTGATGGCACAAGGATATACAACCTCTGCTTTTAGTCACCAGCATCTGAGCTCCTCTGGCCCAGGCTACTCTGACAGCCAGAACTGAAGAAACACCCATAAGAGGCACCCATGTGCGTGTGCATACACACAATGGACACGTGGTGCTCTTAATGTGTTCTTGAAGACAGGGAAATCAGTGCAGAGAGAGATGAGGTGCACTATCTGAAGCACAAGAGAATGTCCAGTTTCACTGCTTAGCACAGTCTCTGCCCACCCCCAGGAGCCACAGTTGTTTACAGACAAAGGCGACCCTGAATTTTGTGGGTTTTCTACTTTTCTGTGCTTGCCAATGGTTGTTTTCTGTTTTATGGACCTGGTATAGGGGCTGGCAGCTCCTTCAAGCAGCCTAACAAATGTGGATCCCACCAAGTACTGACTGGGAAGGAAGTGGGAGGAGGAAAAGAGGGAGGGTTGAGTGGGAGGGAAAAGGAAGGGACAGAGAGGAATAAGAGGCAGCTATCCTTGTGGTCTCTACTCTGAGGAATGGATGAGAGCCTCCGCCTTGGCTTTTGAGGTTCACCCTTGTGGCCACCTCCTTTATCAATAGCTGAAGGAGAATGAGATGTGGGAGCAGTGCCCATCCAAAAAGAATCCACTGAGCCCTAGCCTATGCCATCTGGAGCATGGTGACCTTTCTTAATGGCCTGAGCAAGAAGCTTAGATGGCAAGAGGTTTGAGAAACTGAGGCCCATGAACAAAGTGAAGAGCTCAAACCACCTGGCCTGAAGAGGACCTGCAGCATGCCTGAGGCCTAGGTCAAGAGACAAGAAGGTGGGCCAAGGGGGAGATGCCTGATCCTCTTCCAAGTGATGCTGATTCTTACTAACCAATTGTATTCTTGGGGGTGGGGATACGAAGAGAGAAAGAATTAGGGAGATTTGAATAGTGCCTAATGAATGTAACCAACTATTTTTTTAATTTCTAGGTTTCGTAGATGACAGGGATTTACAGACGGTGTGAACACAGCATCTACACTCACACTCTCTGACAGTTTTAAATACATAGTATTTACTCCCCAAATCATAAGTCTAGTTTCAGTCTTTCTCTTCCAATTCCAGATTTATAATTTATATCTAATTCCCTTCCTGACATCATCATTTGGACAGACACCTCAAACAAGAGACCCCTGAACCCCCACAGAAAGGACCCTGAGCCAGTGATAGTAGATGGCACTGCTTCTCAACCAGCTGCTCCACCCCAAGCCATAGCACCAGCCTTGAGCCTCTTCTCCTCACTGCCCACATTTGGTCCCCCATTCCTTAAGCATATCTTCCTTGAACAATAAATTTTCATCTTAGGGCTTTTGCACTTGCTGTTCCTCTCTCTGGAAAGTTCTTTGTCTGGCTTTATCAAGTTTGTATGATTTTGTTCTTTAACCTAAATGTCCACCCCTCAGGCTTCCCTCACAACCTTAACGACCAAGAGCCCACCTTGTCATGTCTCTCTCCCTGAAAATGCCAGTAAGAGTGATAAATGATAAAGAAGCCAATGTGAAGAGCCTTGGAGGCCATTTTATCAAGTCTGATCTATAAAGTCAGGGAAAAGCAAGCACAAACTCAAGAGCCAGCACAGCACAGCTGGATCTGAATCATGGCCCCGCCACATCCCAGCTATGCTATCTTGGAAAAGTTAATGTATCTTTGAATGTAGTTTATTATCTTTAGAATGGGGATAAAACTCTCCAATACCATAAGGTTGTTGTGGGAACTTAGATAGCTCTTGGGTGCCTGGAATAAGAAAGGCTTGAATAAGTGGATGTTTTAAAAATAAACTGAACAAGCTTAAAATCCTGAAGAAGGGCTGAAGGAAGGGTCAAAATTAATTGCAAGGCACTGAACTCGAAAATAGAAACAGAAATCTAGGAATAGCTCAGTGTAAGGAAACAAATTAGTCTCAAGACTCAAAGTCCAATATGCTAAGGAACCTCTAGAAGGCAGCTAGAAAAGGAGGTCTAGAGATCAGAGAACTGTGAGGTCCCGACTACTCATTGTCCATCACAGGGTCACAGTTAAGTGAAGATGCCCAGGGCTGTGTCAACTGAAAAGATAAATGGAAAATAGCTTCATGGCAAGACTAAAATAAATGGGTCCAATAGAAGTGGAGAGAGTTTAAATATAATTCTGAATATGTGAATCAAAATAAACTCTCAGGTTTGGGGTAAGACCTATCATATTCATATGAATGAAACTTCCCTGTGCATGTACACACATTGGCTGATCTAATCCACACAATGATCCTGGGTGGCACACAGGAGAGTAATCGACATCTTAGCTGATGAAAAAGGAATCAAGTTCAGACACGTCAACCCCACAGCTACTAAGTGTCAGGACTACAACATGAACTCAGCTCTAGAATTCTAAATCCAGTGTTCTTGGTTCTGGCCTCCCTGGAAGAATCTTTCTCCTGAGCTGAAGATAGATTTGGAGTGAATTTCACAAGCAGAGCTCCTACCATTCATATTCACTGTGTGACATATCTCTGCACCTTTTGGCTGCATGGTGTATTAGTCACTTTTCTGTTGCTGTGATAAACCACCATGACCAAGGGAACTTATCAAAGGAAGAGTTTATTTGAGCTTACGAATGACGGTTCCAGGGAAACAAAGTCCATTGTGGAGGGAAGCATGGTGGCCAGGACTGGAGCAGCAAGCCAAGGGTCACATCTTGAAATAAGCACAGGAAGCAGAGAGAGAGAGACTGGAGACCGCAAGGCTTGTTAAACTCACTAAGCCCGCCCCCAATGACATACTTCCTCCAGCACGGGCATACCTTCTAAGACTTTCAAGAACAGTGCCACCAACTGGAGACAAAATGACTGAATACTTAAATCCTATGGGGGGACACTCTCATTCAAACCACCATATTCCACTCCCTGGCCCCCACAGGCTCCTGACCATATCAAACGAAAAATGCATTTAGTCCAACCTTAAAAGTCCCCATAGTCTTTACCAGTCTCAATTCTATTCAAAGGTCTATAGTTCAAAATCTCTTCTGAAAGCCAGGCGTGGTGGCGCACGCCTTTAATCCTAGCACTTGGGAGGCAGAGGCAGGCGGATCTTTGTGAGTTCAAAGCCAGCCTGGTCTACAGAGTGAGTTCCAGGACAGCTGGGGCTACAAGGAGACCCTGTCTCAAAAAACTGCACCAAAGTATAAATGAGCTCAGAAGACTCAACACTACAAAAAGGACCTGCAATAGGACAGACAACTCAGAAGCTCTTGTGCATTTTAAATCCCTGTGGTGCCAAAGGGTTGTTTGGAAGTTTCTGTAAGTTACAAAGTGTGTTATATACATACATTGTAAGGTAAGGTATCCCAAAAGATACCTCTATCTTATAATTCAAGAAGTTAAGAAATGAGAAGCTGAATCACCTAAGCAATGTTAGATAGTAGTAACAGATCCAGACACCAGCCTAGGCAGTCTGCCTCCATCTTGCTTACATCACACTAGTGTTATCCATCTTTATCCCAGAGCATCTGAAAGAAGAAATCCCTGTGCTCTTCTTAACCACCTGCCTAATGACAGTAGTGGGGTGTGCAACTTCTTCCAGCCTTGTCAGAATGGGAGCAGTGAGAGCACTGTGTAGTATCTCCTGACAATGGCATCCAACACACAAAAACTTTTATTGTATGTATTAATTAAACAAATAATAGGTTTCATTGTAAAAATACATTCAGCGCCTTGTTACCCACTCTTGTCCTTCCTCCCCTCCTCTGGGTCCTCTACCCTTTTCCCAAATATTTCCACCTTGACTTTCATCTATTTTTCTGCCTAGATTCTGAATAGAAGAGAAAGCACTTTCTATCTGTCTCCTAGTCCTGCTTATTTCACTTAATATATGATCTCATTAATTCCCTACATTTTCCTACAAAGGACAAATTTTCATTCTTCTTCATGGTTGAATAAATCTCCACTTATACTCACTTTCTTTCTCCTTCATCTCTTAATGAGCATCTAAGCTGATTCTGTAACTTCATCATGGTGAACAATGCTACAATAACATGGATATGCACGTATCTGTATAAGAAGCTGACTTAGATACCCCCCTGTATGCCCAGGAGTGCTACAGTTGATCACACAGTAGTAGTCTTCAAGGACGTCTTATTCACTTCTATGACAGTTAGACTAAATATGTTTAAATTCTGATGCAGTCTCACATGCTTGTTCCTGCTATTTGGAATCCTATTTAGAAATTCATAGCTTCTACTTATAGTTTAAAGTATCCTCCTTATGTTATTCTCAGATATTCAGATGGTCTTTGAGCATTCTGAATTGTGCAGAGTGAGAAGCAGGAATCTAGTTTCAGGTGTCCACATGTGACTTCCTGCTTTCTCAGCACCAATATTGAATGAGCTTTCTTCTCCAATGTATGTTCACAGCACCTTCCCAAACACACAATAGCCTATAGTTGTATGAGTTCTTGAGTCTTCTGTTCTACCCCACTGGTCTATTTGTCTATTTTTATATGAGTACCATACAAGTTTTGCAGCATTGTTAATTTTCCTCTGAGCTGATATGGCTATTCATGGGGTTTTGTGCATGTATGTGAATTTTAGGATGCTTTTCTACTAGTCTGTGAAGAATGCCATTAGAATTTTGATGATGATCATATTGAAATTTTGTGTTGCTTTCAATAATACGATCATTTAAATATTAATTCTGCTGATCCCTGAACAAGGGAGGTCTTTCCATCTTAATTCTTCTTTCTTGGTGTTTTGAAAAGTTTTCTGGGATTTCTGAGGAATGCAAACTGTTTTCCACAGCAGCTGCACAACTGTACTTACACCAGCAGTGAGCAGCTATTCCCCCTTTCTCACATCCGAATCAGCATTTCTTATCATTTGTTTTTGTTGTTGTTTGTTTTGTTTTGTTTTGTTTTTGGGTCTTTTTGAGACAGGGTCTCCCTGTAGATCTGGCTGTCCTGAACTCACTCTGTAGACCAGAGATAACTACTCACAAAATCCGCCTGCCTCTGCTCCCAAGTGCTAGGATTAAAGGCGTGCCACCACCCTTTGTTTTTTTCTTACTTAAGCAGTTCATGGGATGAGATGAAATCTCAAAGTAGTTTTAATTTGCACTCCCTAAAAGCTAACATATTGAGCATTTTTAAAATTTTTCCTTATTTACTCACTTTTTTTATGTGATGAGATGATTGTCCCGATAGTGAACATTAAAAAATATTTTTCAGCCATTTGTACTAACTTCTTTTGAGATTCTCTGAAGTTAGTGCTGAGATGTTTTACTTGAGTTTTTGTTAATTTTTAGATAATTTATTAATGAAAAAAAAAAAGATCCCCCCCCCAAAACCCAGGTGTTGTGGTGCACGTTTTTAATCCAGCACTTGGGAGGCAGAGCAGGTGGATTCTGTGAGTTAAGGCCAAGCTGGTCTACAATGCAAGTTCCAGGCCAGCTAGGACTATATAGGTATTTTTTTTTCCCATTTCTGTAGGCGTTCTTCACTTCAAATGATGGTGTCTTTGCTGCAGAGTTTTGTAGTGGCTGGAGACGATGGCTGGGACAGTTTAAGACACTGATGTCTAGGGGACCCAAGTTCTGTTCCCAGTACCCACACAGTGGTTTAACAAACATCCACTATTCCAATTGGCAGGGGAATCCAATGCCCCCACTCTGGCCTCTTTGGGTATAGCATGCATGTGGTAACTTATACACATGCAGTCAAAACACTCAACAACAAAATAAAAATATTTTTTTTTTTTTTTTTTTTTTTTATTTAATGAGGTCCTATTTATCAATGTTGATCTTAATGCCTGCACTACCAGGGCGCTGTTCAGAAAGTGGTTTCCTGTGCCTATACATTGAAGCAAATGCCCTGTTTTCTTCCCTAACCAATTCAGGATGTATCACAAGACCTAGCAACATATATGTGCTGGGCACATTTCCAAAGGGTTCTATATCCTATACCAAAAATACCTGCTGCTGGAGTGAATCAAATTGGAAAGCATTGACATAAATTCTTTGCTAACATAAATCTAGGCCTTCACATTTAACTTACAGATTTGAATATAATCTCAGATGTAACTATAAAATCCACTGTTCCCCAATTTGAAAATAAATCTTAGCACAAAAGAAAATCACAAATGTCCAGCCAAAGAAGAGAAAAACCTACATCTTGTAGCAACTTACAGGGACATTCCCTGGTCCTTTTCAGAGTTGTACTTTTCTATCCCTCAGAAGTGAGAATAATTGTCTACCCTGAGAAGTAAATTATATCAACTGCAAATAGCAAGTGGAACTCACCAGAATTAAGAGGAGGAACTGGTCACTTCAAAACTGATGTATGTTAGGTTTTTCTTCCCTTCCTTTTAAAATTAATATGTTGTATTTCAAAACTGAGGAGCAAACAGAAAAAGTCCCTGTAACCAAGAAATTCAAATGGAATCCTAAATAAAAAAGACCAGGTAACATTTCCATTATGCTGGCTTACCCAAACTCCACACACAAAATATCTCATAGTTTCCCCGTTTACTGATACAGAAAATCCTTTTATGACTACAAGAGTGTCATTTAAAATTTAAACATAAACAGCAAGTCTGTATTTCATGGAAAACTGTTCCTACCAAAAAGAAGAGGAGGAGGAGGAAGAGGAGGAGGAGGAGGAGGAGAAGGAGGAGAAGAAGGAGGAGGAAGGGGAGGAGGAGGAGGAGGAGGAGGAGGAGGAGGAGGAGGAGAAAGAGAGAGGAGAGGGAAGGGGAAAGGAAGAAGGAGGAAGGGAAACAAAGAAGAGGCATAAAGAAGAGGAGGAGGAGGAAGAGGAGGAAGAGGAGGAGGAAAAGGAAGAGGAGGAGGAAGAGGAACAACTACTATTACAGTCCCTCTCAACAGAGGGACTTGGCATAATAGAGCTACTCTAAAGGACTCACATATATCTATCTCCACAGACACTTCTGCAGTAACCAGGACCACTGGGACATTATTAGTTGAAGGCTCTGTGCCCAGGAGATAATGTCTCTAGCCCAGTACCTAAGCCTCTGATTTGGTTCTAATGCACATCAACAGGTCCAGCTAGAAACTGCTTTTCCTTTCTTGGCTTCTCTGGCTAGGCATAAGTGACAGGACTCAATTGCCACATGTTTCAACAAACTTTCAAAACCTTTAATGGCACACTTGGGATGAAGTATAATACACTGTTCAGTGTATTATACTTTGGAGATTATATTATACTTTTGGAAATACTTTGGAGCCAAGAAAAGCAATCAATACTTCCACAGGGAGTTCTAGACAAAGCTTGCCAATAAGCTTCTTTCACTATAATTATGTACATTATCATCTTAAAGACACACCTACAGATACTCTTGAAGACATATGTGGTATAAGGGAGTTGATCGTCAGGACCTTTAAACCAGTTAACAGAAATAACAATCTCCATTTTTCCACTTGTTCAGGCCTCAAACCCTATGCTATCATTAATTCTTCCACTTGTTCAGGCCTCAAGCCCTATGCTATCATTAATTAGTCACTCAGTTGTCTCCCTTCCTTACCCATGACCTCATTACCCCTGCACATACCTCACAACCCATCCATCAAGGAACCCTGTCAGCTCAATTCCACTGATGCCACCCTGATTTGGTCTCCATCATCTCACTCTAACATGGGCAACAGCCTCATGAGAGTCTCCTCATCCCTGTTGTTGCCTGCTTTAAGTCTATTCCCAGCTGATATCGTGTCAATTCTCTAAGCTTTTCTACTTCAATCAGAGAAAAGGCCAAATCCTAATAATGATGCAGAAGTACATTACTCCACCCCACCCCCATCCTTTCAACCTCATCCAGGAACTCTCCCTCTCAGACTCTGCTGTTTATCAGCATACCAGGTAGGTACCAAATGCTCTCCAAGGTCTCTACAAGGAGAGCTCCCTCATTTCCATTACTTGTTACCTCAAATCCACCTTCTCTTTCAGGCTTTCTTGGGCTACACTATAAAAAAAAATCTCAATTCTGATCCCCAAAATGGATATTCCTTTTTCTTTTTCCTCTTTAGCACTTACTACCTATTAAGCATGCTACAAATCCCATTTTTTTCTATATCATTATAACCTTCTCAATGGGGTGTAAGTTCTAGGAAGACAGAATTTCCTCCTGTATGCTCGTTGCTATATACCCAGCACTTATAGTACTGAGAAAGCAGTAGGTATTCAATATATACTTGTTGAATAAATGAATCTTGATAAATGTCACACAGTTCAAATGATAAATATTCATCCAATGACTATAGTAAATTCCTCGATCCCCGCTAGCCACACACATATAGAGGAAGCCATTGTATAGTATACAATACACGATACTGGCTACAATTTTCAAAACTGTAACTTCCAACCCTAAAGACTATTTTGCCTCTTCTATTGGGCTAATGTAAGACCAGAATCTAATGTACATGACAAAGTGGCTCTGTTCCAATAGTCCAGCCTGAAAGGTACTGCACCAAAGTATAAATGAGCTCAGAAGACTCAACACTACAAAAAGGACCTGCAATAGGACAGACAACTCAGAAGCTCTTGTGCATTTTAAATCCCTGTGGTGCCAAAGGGTTGTTTGGAAGTTTCTGTAAGTTACAAAGTGTGTTATATACATACATTGTAAGGTAAGGTATCCCAAAAGATACCTCTATCTTATAATTCAAGAAGTTAAGAAATGAGAAGCTGAATCACCTAAGCAATGTTAGATAGTAAGTAACAGATCCAGACACCAGCCTAGGCAGTCTGCCTCCATCTTGCTTACATCACACTAGTGTTATCCATCTTTATCCCAGAGCATCTGAAAGAAGAAATCCCTGTGCTCTTCTTAACCACCTGCCTAATGACAGTAGTGGGGTGTGCAACTTCTTCCAGCCTTGTCAGAATGGGAGCAGTGAGAGCACTGTGTAGTATCTCCTTGACAATGGCATCCAACACACAAAAACTTTTATTGGTATGTATTAATTAAACAAAATAATAGGTTTCATTGTAAAAATTACATTCAGCGCCTTGTTACCCACTCTTGTCCTTCCTCCCCTCCTCTGGTCCTCTACCTTTTCCCAAATAATTTCCACCTTGACTTTCATCTATTTTTCTGCCTAGATTCTGAATAGAAGAGAAAGCACTTTCTATCTGTCTCTCCTAGTCTGGCTTATTTCACTTAATATGATGATCTCTAATTCCCTACATTTTCCTACAAAGGACAAATTTTCATTCTTCTTCATGGTTGAATAAAATTCCTTCCCTCCACTGTATGCACATACCACATTTTCTTTCTCCTTCATCTCTTAATGAGCATCTAAGCTGATTCTGTAACTTCATCATGGTGAACAATGCTACAATAACCATGGATATGCACGTATCTGTATAAGAAGCTGACTTAGATACCCCCCTGTATGCCCAGGAGTGCTACAGTTGATCACACAGTAGTAGTCTTCAAGGACGTCTTATTCACTTCTATGACAGTTAGACTAAATATGTTTAAATTCTGATGCAGTCTCACATGCTTGTTCCTGCTATTTGGAATCCTATTTAGAAATTCATAGCTTCTACTTATAGTTTAAAGTATCCTCCTTATGTTATTCTCAGATATTCAGATGGTCTTTGAGCATTCTGAATTGTGCAGAGTGAGAAGCAGGAATCTAGTTTCAGGTGTCCACATGTGACTTCCTGCTTTCTCAGCACCAATATTGAATGAGCTTTCTTCTCCAATGTATGTTCACAGCACCTTCCCAAACACACAATAGCCTATAGTTGTATGAGTTCTTGAGTCTTCTGTTCTACCCCACTGGTCTATTTGTCTATTTTTATATGAGTACCATACAAGTTTTGCAGCATTGTTAATTTTCCTCTGAGCTGATATGGCTATTCATGGGGTTTTGTGCATGTATGTGAATTTTAGGATGCTTTTTCTATATCTGTGAAGAATGCCATTAGAATTTTGATGATGATCATATTGAAATTTTGTGTTGCTTTCAATAATACGATCATTTAAATATTAATTCTGCTGATCCCTGAACAAGGGAGGTCTTTCCATCTTGTAATTTCTTTCTTTGGTGTTTTGAAAAGTTTTCTGGATTTCTGAGGAACAGGCACACTGATTTCCACAGCAGCTGCACCAACTGTACTTACACCAGCAGTGAGCAGCTATTCCCCCTTTCTCACATCCGAATCAGCATTTCTTATCATTTGTTTTTTTGTTGTTGTTGTTTTGTTTTGTTTTGTTTTTTGGTCTTTTTGAGACAGGGTCTCCCTGTAGATCTGGCTGTCCTGGAACTCACTCTGTAGACCAGGATGACCTTGAACTCACAAAGATCCGCCTGCCTCTGCCTCCCAAGTGCTAGGATTAAAGGCGTGTGCCACCACGCCTGGTTGTTTTTATTTTTCTATCTTAGCCATTCTGACTGGGATGAGATGAAATCTCAAAGTAGTTTTAATTTGCACTTCCCTAAAAGCTAACATATTGAGCATTTTTAAAATTTTTCCTTATTTACTCACTTTTATTTTTATGTGTATGAGTGATTGTCCCGATAGTGAACATTAAAAAAATATTTCTCAGCCATTTGTACTACTTCTTTTGAGAATTCTCTGATTAGTTTCATGCTCGAGATTTTTACTGAGTTTTTGTTGGTTCTTTGTATATTCTAGATACTAACCCTCTATCAGATATATAGCTGGTAAAGATCCCCCCCCCCAAACCCCAGGTGTTGTGGTGCACGTTTTTAATCCCAGCACTTGGGAGGCAGAAGCAGGTGGATCTCTGTGAGTTCAAGGACAGCCTGGTCTACATAGCAAGTTCCAGGCCAGCTAGGACTAATAGGATTTTTTTTTTCCCATTCTGTAGGCTGTCTCTTCACTTCAAATGATGGTGTCTTTGCTGCAGAGTTTTGTAGGTGGCTGGAGAGATGGCTGGACAGTTAAGAGCACTGGATGCTCTTCCAGGGGACCCAGGTTCTGTTCCCAGTACCCACACAGTGGTTAACAAACCATCCACTATTCCAATTGCAGGGGAATCCAATGCCCCCACTCTGGCCTCTTTGGGTATAGCATGCATGTGGTACACTTATACACATGCAGTCAAAACACTCAAACACACAAAATAAAAAATCATTCAATCAAAAAAATTAAAGTTTTTGTTTCATGAGGTCCTATTTATCAACTGTTGATCTTAATGCTGCACTACCAGGGCGCTGTTCAGAAAGTGGTTTCCTGTGCCTATACATTGAAGCAAATGCCCTGTTTTCTTCCCTAACCAATTCAGGATGTATCACAAGACCTAGCAACAGTATTGCTGGGCACATTTCCAAAGGGTTCTATATCCTATACCAAAAATACCTGCTGCCAGGCGTGGTGGTGGATGCCTTTAATCCTAGCACTTGGGAGGCAGAGGCAGGGTGGATCTCTGTGAGGTCAAGGCCAGCCTGGTTTACATATTGAGCTCCAGGCCAGCTGGGACTAAAGGGAGACCCTGTCTCAAAAATACCCAACCTCCCCCCAAAACAAACAAACAAAAAAATACCTGCTCATCTATATTCACTGCTGCTTCATGCACAATACCCAGAAAATGAAAACAGCCTAAATGTCCCATCAATTGATGAATGGATAATCAAAGTATGATTCATACACACAATAGAATATTATTCAGCTACAAAGAAAAAAGTGGAAAAAAAAGTGAATTTCATAGGTAAATGAATAGGGCTGGAAATAATCATTCTGACTGAGGTAACCCAGATCCAGACTGCATGTTCTCTCTCATATATGTATACTAGCTTTGAATCTTTAGATGTGTGCTTTTAAATTGGAGTACCAATCAAAGTCAGGAAACTAGTAAGGGGCTATGAGAGATGAGTTTCAAGGAAAGAGGTAAAGAACACAGTGGTATGAAACGGGAAATAGGGATAATAGAACAATAAGGGTTAAATAGGACAGGGGATAGAAGGGCAAGGTAGAGGAGGGAATGTGAGGCAGGATAGCTAACATCAAAGACCTTTGAAAAGGCCATAAGGAAACCTACTACTACAGAAGCTTCCTAAGTATTTACATATATATATATATGTAAATATATATATATGTAAATATATATATTGGGAGGCAGAGGCAGGTGGATCTCTGAGTTCAAGGCCAACCTGATCTACACAGTGAGTTCTAGGACAACTGGAGCTACAGGGAGACCCTGTCTCAAAAAGACAAAAAAACAGGGGGGGGGGATAAATGGAGTTACCATACAATGGGGGGGTGCTTCTCCCAGACACCATAGATTATTTTAAAAAATCCCAATGCCAAGAATGGGCTGCTTTGAACATTAAAGGCTACTGCCATTGCTCTTGGTTACCCTCCAGAACTTCATTGTAAGACCCTATTGCTGAAAACACCACATATTTGAATCACAGGACATGAAGAAATCAAGCTGGTACTTGAAATGAACCTGGAAGCTTCATCCCTACTGTATAATTTTCATAGTGCCAGAAGGTTCTATACATAACATAGGGTTGGGGGGGGCTCTTACTCAGCTGTGAACCCTCTGAGCTATAATAATGACTGGCCTGGCAAAATACGCACATTCATTCGATAGTGACATGAATGTTAAATTCAAACACTTTCTGACTGGATTTAAAGTCCATGCTATAAGACAGAACTTATGCATGGTACCATTAACTGAGGCAAAACCCATGACTGGCTAAGTTATAGGTCCTAGGGGAAAACCTAATACTATTACTCTGAAAAATGGACATGGTATTAAACATCCTCTAAGTCCTTATCTTTATAATCATAGATTAGTGCATCTCTAAACCCTAGTCAGAAAAGCTTCTTTTTGTAGTATGTGATTATTAATATGGAGCCCTACAACAGATAAACATGCAGAGAATAAGTGGCTGTGGAGTGCTGAACTCTAAATGGGACATCTGTATCATGTCTGCAACCCCAAAGCTTAGGAATCATCACAGAAGAGGAGACAGAAAGATTCTAAGAGCCAAAGGTAGTAGATCTCTATACAAAACAGTATTTGCCAGACATAAGAGCACTGTTAAACACATGAACTAACACTAGCTGTAACTGCTGCACTAGACCTGTACAAGACCAAGCCAGGTAAAACCTCCACAGTGACAGGAGAGGGGCTCATGAAGTCCCAACCCTAGTTGAGAAATTACTGGCAACTGATGGCTTCTAGGAGAGGGAGAGTCAGTCACCTTCAGGGATAACAGGCCCTGAAATTCTCCTTGTGCTTCCGTAGGTGGTCCTATACCCATGTACATACATGGTGCACCAAGTAAACTCAGTGGGGTCAAAAAACAAAGAAACAAAAGCAGAAAACAGAGTTAGGAGGAAAAATCAGTGTGGGGGCGTGGTTAGAAAAGGAATGGAAGGGAGAAAACAGGAGTGGATTTGATCAAGACAGATTATATGTATCTATGAAATTCTCAATAAAAAATTAAAAATAAGATCTTGGGGATGGAGAGATGGTTCAGCAGTTAAGAGCACTGGCTTAACTTAAGGACTTGGGTTCAATTCCCAGCACCCACATGGAAGCTAGCAACCATCCATAACTCCAGTTCCAGGGGCATCTGATGCTCTCTTCTGGCCTCTGTGGACACTGCACAACATGGGTGCATTTATACATGCAGGCAATACACTCATACACTAAAATAAAATAAATTTTAAAAAGCATTTCTCATTTTCAAGGTCTTTTACCTCCTTCATTAGGTTTATTCCTAGTTGGGTTATTTGTTCTACTTTATTTGGGGGTCACTGTAAATGGAAATGTTTTCTTGATTTCTTCTCAGCATATTCATTATAGAGATACAGAGAAACTAATTAATTATTGCATATTGATTTTGTATCCTGCTATTTTTCTGAAAGGACTTATCAGATCTAAGAATTTTCTGGCCAGAGTTTTTAGGATCTTTTGAGTATATTCTCATACAGACTGTAAACAGGGATGTTTTGATTTCTTCCTTTCCTGTTTATATCCTTTCATTTCTTTCTCTTTCCTTATTGCTCTGCCTAAGAATTCATGGAATATATTGGACGGGAAATAGTGGAAATTCTTGTCTTGTTGCTAATTTTAGAAGAAATGCTTTTAGGTTTTTCCCATTGAAAATAATGTTGCCTATAAGTATGTCATATTTAGGCTTTATTATATTGAGATACCACCCTTCAGTAAATACTTTATGCAGGAATTTTATCATGAAGGGATTTTAAGCTTTGTCAAAAAATTTTTCCTTATTTATTGAGGTAGAGTGATTTATGTCCTTGATTATTCTTTTCATGTGTTGTATTACATTCATTAATTTGTGTATGCTGGACTATATTTACAGTCCTCAAAGAAACCATAATGGTTGTAGTGTATAAAATCTTTTCAATGTGTGGTTGTTCACTTCTGTTGGCAATTATTTCATTCATAATTTTTGTATCAACATTCACCAAAGATACTCAGCTACAGCTTTCTTTTTATTGTGTCTTTTTTTTTTTTTTTTTGAGACAGGGTCTCCCTATGGCCCCAGCTGACCTAGAACTCACTCTGTAGATCAGGCTGGCCTTGAACTCACAGAGATCCTCCTGCCTCTGCCTCCTGAGTGCTAGGAGTAAAGGCATGTGCCACCATGCCCCAGATTAAAGGCAATTCTAGCCTTTAATCCAGGCATGGTGGGAATTCGGGCGGGTGCTGGGAACTGAACCCATGTCCCCTGCAAGAGCAGTCGGCACTCTTAACCCTCTTAACTGCTGAGCCATCTCTCCGGCCCCTTTATTGTGTCTTTATCCAGCTTTGATATCAGAGTACTACTAGCTTTGTACAATGAATCTGGAAGCATTTCTTCTCTTCTACTTTATGGAATAATTTAAGAAGCTTTGGTGTAAGTTCATCTCCAAAGTTCTAGTAGTATTCAACACTGATTCCATCTAGCTGTAGCCTTTTCTTTGGAGCATCTTCCTGACTGCTTCAGTCTCAATGCTCACTGTAGATCCATTTAATTTCCTTACAACTTGAGATCCAATTTTGGAGATCATATGTTTCCAAGAATTTACACATTTCTCCTAGATTTCCAGATGTACTGGACGGTAAGTTTTCAAAATATTATCTAATAATCCTCTGAATTTCAGTGATATTCATTGTAATATCCCCCTTTCAGCTCTAACTTCATTAATTTGAGTGTTCTCTTTCTTTTGGTTATTTTGGCTAAGTTTGCCAAACTTGTTTTGTTTCAAAGAACCGCCTTTTTGTTCCATTGAGCCCTTGTATTTTCTTTTACTCTCCATTTCATTAATTTCAGCCCTGATCTTTGTTTCTTTCCATCTGCTGATTTAGGGCTTGGCTTATTCTTATTTTCCCAAGACCTTAAGGTGTATCATTAAGTAATTTATTTGAGTTCTCTCTGATTTTAATGTAAGCACATATAGCTATAAACTTCTGTCAACTTGTGTTTTCATTTTCATTTGACTCTAGGAATTTTTAAATTTCCTCCCTGGTTTCTTAAGTGACTCACTGATCCTTTCAAAGTACACTGTTCAATCTCCATGTCTGCTTGGTTTCTGAAGTTTCTCTTACTGCTGACTTTTAGTTTAATCCCATTATGCTCTGATAAGATAAAAGAAACTACTTTCTTTTCTTTTGTTTAGGACTTATTTTACAGCCTTAAAATATGTTCTATTTTGGACAAAGTTTAATGGGCTGCTGAGAATATGAATATATATATTCCATAGCTGTTACATGGAAAATTGTGAGATGCCTGCCAAGTTCATTTGACCTAGGGTATAGTTTAACTCTGAAATATACTGATTTGCCTGAATGATCAATATATTGATGAGAGAGTAGTATTGAAGTTATCACTGTATTTCAACCTACCTGTCCATTCATGTCTCATCTTGGGTACACCAACATTTGGATCATATATATTTCCAATTGTTGCATCTTCTTTTTCCTTTTAAGATTCATTTTTTAATAGTTTTTTGTTTTGTTTTGTTTTTTATGTGTATGAGTGTACTGTCTGCATGTAGGTTGGTGCACCCATGGCGTGCAATGCCGTGGAGGTCAGAAGAGGGTGTCGGATTCCCCAGGAACTGGAGTTAAAGACAATTCTTAGCCGCCATGTGGGTGCTGGGGATCAAACCCGGATCCTCTGCAAGAGCAGTTGGCACTCTTAACCACTGAGCCATCTCTCCAGCCCCTTAAGATTTATTTTTTCTTTTTTGGTCTTTTTGAGACGGGGTCTCCCTGTAGCTCCGGCTGTCCTGGAACTCACCATGTAGACCAGGCTGGCCTTAAACTCACAGAGATCCGCCTGCCTCTGCCTCCCAAGTGCTAAGATTAAAGGCGTGCGCCACCACACCCGGCTCTTAAGATTTATTTTTATATGGGTGTTTTGCCTGTATGTAAGCACACCATGTGTGTGTACAGGGCCAGTGGAGGTCAGAACAGAATGTCAGATCCCACAGAACTCGAGTTCAAGACAAATGTCACATGCCATGTGGGTGCTAGAAACTGAATCTGGGTCCTATAAAAGCAGGAAGCATTCTTAACCCCTGAGCCTCCTCTCCAGTCACTGTTGGATCATCTCAATTCCCTTTATAATATGCAGTGCCTTCTGATTAATTTTGCCTTGATGTCTGCTTTGTCAGATGTAAGTATACCTATTCTTGCTTTCTTTTTTTATTCCATTTGTTTGGAATGTCATTTTCTAGCCTTTTCACTTTCAGTCCCCATGTGCCTTTGACACCAGGGCAAGTTTCTTATAGAGGGAAAAGCTGAGATCCTGCTTTTTGTGTGTGTGTTTTTGTTTTAAATACGGCTAGTCTGCATCTTCTAATTGGAGAGATAAGGCCATTTATATTTAGGGTTACTATTGATAAATATATTTCTTTCTCCCTTCTTCATCTTGAAGTTTTACTAGTTTCATGACCTGAAAATGTTGTCTTTCCTGTTTATTGTTTACTCACTTGGTGAGATTTATTCTTTCCTGAACTCCCATGCTTTGAGTATCTTTTTTCCTTTCTGTATGATATTCCTTTAACAATCTTCAGAAATGCAGGCTTAGTGATCATGAGTTGTTTGGTTTATGCTTATCACAGGTGTTTATTTCTCCTTTGATTTTAAAGGATAACTAGTGGTTGTAGTAGTTTGGGTTGGCAGTTCTTTTGTTTCAGGGCTTGAAATAATAAGCCTATGTTCTTCTGGTCTGTAGTATACTTATTGGTGAATCTGCTACTACTCTTACAGATTTTTCTAATATGCTTGGCCACTCTTTCTTGCAACTTTCAGTGTTATTTGTTCTGTACTCTTTTTTACATTATTATGTATACTTATTATTTATTGTATAAGTGGATACACATGTCCCATGGTGCACATGTGGAAATCAGAAGACAACTTAGACGAGTTGGTTCTTCCCCTCTTCCACATGAGTTTCTGGGGATCAAAGTCAAGTCATCAGGCTTAACAGCACATTCCTTTACCCACTAGGCCATGTCATAGGTTCTGTTCTGTACTCTTGACAGTTTAATTATAATATTACATGGAGACAGTTCTGAAGGCCAAGCACTCTGCCAGTCCTGGGCTTGGAACACCTAGCCATAGAGCTTGGGCCTAATGACCATGGAGTCCTTCAAAGCCTGAGCACCTGCTGCCTACATTTCTCAGCCATCTGATCATGCTCAACTTGCCATCCCTATCCCTCCCATGGCAATAAAGACACTGAGGATCTCTGAGTTCCTATTGTTTCTTGTTTTCAGGTTCCCAAAGAAGTTATGCTCAATGGGCAGTCTTGTTTTATAAATTACATTTATTAATTTTGTGGAGTTCAGGACAACTTGTGGCAACTGGTTCTCCCCTTCAACCATGTGGATCCCAGGGATTGAACTCAGGTCCTCAACCTCAGTGGCAAGCATCTTTACCCAGTAAGCCATCTTTCTAGCTCTCAATAGGTTCCCTCTTAAGATAATGCCTAGCCATAGAATTCTGAGATAAGAGGGGCAGCGAAATGGCCTTCCTCTCCCATGCCAGGCAGCCATGCAGATGGAGTCACTGTCACACGAAATCCCCCACTGGATTCAAAGCTTTCGGGAGCTGTGGACTTTTGCGGAGCCTAAGAATACCATGGGTTGTCACCAGTGCTACACACCTTACCTTGTAGTTGGAGCTTCCGGTCTTGTCACCGCTCACTCAGCCAGTTGAGACTGGAACTGTTTCCAAATTTCTCTGCATAGTCTGATTTTCTGTGCTTTTCAGATGTTCTAGCACCTCTCTGTGATTCTCAATGCTCTTCCTCTCTTCAGAGAAAGGGAAAAGCTTCTGATCTACCATCCAGCCTTAGAAATCAGTTGTCTTTTTAACTTTTCATATTATATTTTATTTTATATGTATGAGTGTATTGCCTGCATGCAGGTAAATACACATATGTTATACAATGCCCTCAGAGGACAAAAGAGGGTATCAGATCCCCTAGAACTGGGGTTACAGATGATTATGAGCCACCATGTGGGTGCTGGGAATCGAACTCAGTTCTTCTGCAAGAACAACTAATGCTCTTAATTGCTGAGCCATTTCTCCAGCCCCCAGCTGCCTCTTTAAAAACAACTGTTCATAGAGGAGGATGAAGGGTGACAAACAGGTGCCAGTAGCTCCAGATTACAGCCCGTTCTCTCAGATAACCCAGTAGAAAAATAGACTCTGGACACTGTGCAAGAGTCCCAAGTTCAGGTTTTCTGACATTTATATGGGTAACATGCCCATTCAGCCTACATCACTTGCAACAGCAGAGAATTACACTAAACTAGGGTTTCTTAAACTTCTTCCTTTTCCAATCCCTTTTCACTCAAGAAATTTTTACATGACCTTAGGTATATGGCTATATAAAATGCATTTACAAATCAAATTACAAATCAAACAATTACTGATAATACATTATAAAATGCTTTTCTGTGTGGGGAGGGGATTATTTGATTGATTGATTGATTGATTGATTGATTGATTGATTTGAGGGGGTTGTTTTGTATTATTTTTATTTTATGTGAAAGATTGTACTGTCTGCATGTGTGCAAGTACACACATGTCATGCAATGCCCATGGAGTCAGAGAAGGCATCAGATTCCCCTGGAACTGGAGTTACAGATTATGTGGGTGCTAGGAATTGAACTTGAGTCCTCTGCAAGAACAGATGGTCCTCTTAACCACTGAACCATCTCTCCGGCCACCATATTTGTTTGTTTGTGTTTGTTGAGATAGGATCTCATTCCATAGCTCAGACTGGCCTGAAACTCACTATGTAACCCAATCTGCCCTCAAACCTACAAAAATCTATCTACTTAAACCTCCTGAGTGCTTATAGTAAAGGCTTGTTTGTGCTACCACAGCTAGCATGAAATTCATTTCAAAACACTTCTTAGGCATTCATATAATTTTTTTAATTTTTTTTTATTTTATTTATTTCTGTATGTGTATGAATGTACTGTCTGCATGTAGGTCTGTGCACCCGTGTCGTGCAATGCCGCGGAGGTCAGAAAAGGATCTTAGATTCCCCTGGAACTGGAGTTCTCCTGGAATTGGAGTTTCAGACGGTTCTCGGCCACCATGGGGGTGCTGGTGATCGAACCTGGGTCCTCTGTAAGAGCGGTTGGCGCTCTTAACCGCTAGGCCAACTCTCCAGCCCGGCATTCATATAATTTTACCATTTATTAAAGCTTTAATTAAGCTTTGATATGGATGTATTTATTTTTACATAAAAAGTCTTGGCTGAATATTTGGTACTGCAGAATGTAAAGCATCTTCAACATTTTTCAGAGTGTGTGTGTGTGTTTGTGTGTGTGTATGTATCAATATTTTTATTTTATAATTGCCAATTCTGAGAATATTGTCTCATAAATATATAGTACAAAATGGTAAAAGTATCTTTAGGGGAATTTCAGAAACTGTTGGAAATTCTTAACTAATTCAAAGTCAAATTTTATCTAATAATTTTTTGAGAAACTCAAGTCAGCAACTTGAACAACAATTTTTTTTTTGTCTCCCTTTAGTCCCAGCTGACCTGGAGCTTGCTCTGTAGACCAGGCTGGCCTCAAAATCACAGAGATCCACCTGCCTCTGCCTCCCAAGTGCTGGGATTAAAGGGGTATGCCACCACACCTGGCTACTAACAACAATTTTTAAAATCAAACATTCTAACACATTCAACCCAAAGATATGTTAATTTGATAGTTTACATCCTATGGAGTGACAGGAAGAAAATATTAAAAGTCCTTGTTTCCTATAATAATCCACTTTGCCTCTAATGAACAGAAAACTTCATAGGTACAGTAAAAAATACAATTTTTAATATGCAACAGGCTGGAGTCTGAGCCATGGTACTTCAGGGTGCACTTAAGGCATGGCGTATGCAGTATAAGAAGCAAATGTGTGTGCAGAACCAGGTCACAGGTAAGTGCTGCTAAAGCACCCTGAACTCATTGCAGACTTGATTTTTAACTACTTTTTGGTTGATGTATATTCAGAAACCAAATTTTTTGTAGGTCCAAATTCATTTATGCGGCTCTGTGCCCACAGCTAGGGACTAAGCCGACACTCCCATTTCAGAGAGCGCAATCAACTTTTACATGCTAATTATGAACAAACCTGAACTCTCCTTTAAAGTGTTCAAACTAGGCTTCTTTTTAAAGAAAATTCTCAGGGCTGGAGAGATGGCCCAATGGTTAGAGCACTGGCTGCTCTTGCAGAGGACTAGGTTAGATTCCCAGCATCTACATGGCAGCGAACAACTGTCCTTAACTCCAGTTCCAAAGGATCTGACTTCTTCTTCTGACCACCGCGGGCATTGTATGACATGGGTGCACTTACATACATGTAGGCAATACAGTCATACACATAAAGAATGATAAAATATTTTTAAATATAAAATAAAAAAGTAAAGAAAATTCTGTGTCTTCATTCCTAGGAGAAGTCTACTGATATGATTTTTAATTCTTGAATCAAAGATTATTTTATTCCCTTTTTAGAATCACAACAATTTTCTTTAATTTTATGTGTATGAGTGTACTGTCTGCATGTAAGTAGGTGCACTTGTGTCATGTAGTGCTTCGGAGGTCAGAACAGGGTGTTGGATTCCCCTGGAACTGGAATAAAGCTAGAACTGACTTTTTTTTTTTTTTTTAAGTATTTTTGAGACAGGGTCTCCCTTTTAGTCCCAGCTGGCCTGGAGCTCGATCTGTAGACCAAGCTGGCCTTGAGCTCACAGACATCCACCTGCCTCCACCTCCTGAGTGCTGGGATTAAAGATGTGCGCCACCACGCCAGCTTAAAGACAGTTCTTAGCCATCATGTGAGTGCTGGGAATCGAACCCAGGTGCTCTCTGCAAGAGCAGTCAGTGCTCTTAACCACTGAGCCATCTCTCCAGCCCCTAGAACTGACAACTTTCAAAGGACTCATGCTCAAAAATAATATGGCATAAGAGTGAGATATAAAGACCTGAGTGACCAGGCATTGAAGCCAGAGAAAAGAATGTGACCCAGTGGAATAGGAAACCAGCAATGTCAGCACTGGTTACAAAAAGGAATGAACAAAACTAAATATAATGCAGACAATAAGAGCCAGGCTTTTCACTGTCAGAGAAAGGAAGTACAAATGTGGAGAAGGGGAAAATGGAATAAATCCTGTGGTGTTACACTACCATTGAAGTTATCTGCACAGACACAGATTTTAATGGATGGATGGATGGATGGACGGACGGACGGACGGACGGATGGATGGATGGATGGACGGATGGATGGATGGACGGATGGACGGATGGACGGATGGATGGATGGATGGACGGATGGATGGATGGATGGACGGATGGATGGATGGATGGAATGCTAATATGTGTGTGTGTGTGTGTGTTTTATTTCTTGTTCACTAAGAGGGCTTCGCTGAGTCAGGATTTCTATATTAAAAGGAAACAGAGCTACTTAGAAAAATGGGTAATTCTAGGGAGAGCACTGGTAAACTACAGATCTGAAGCAATTTAAATAATGATGGTAAGAAATTAACCCTCAGCAAATAACGAGAATAAACAATTACACCTCTGAAAAGCAGCAGCATGATCTTCACTTTCACAAAGAGCATCTCTGCACTTAATCACACCCACTTTTTTAGGGCCTAGGAACTCAAACATTTGCTTAATGCCCACTATCAATTCAATCCTAAACTTCCAGCCCTAAGTGATTCTTGAGTCTTGACAACAGGAGCACCTGTTACCCCTTGTATTAGCTACCTAAAACTAGGCCAGGCAACAGTAGAGCAATACCATATTAGCAAAGAGGATTCCTGAGGAAGCAAACAGCACGTCACCATCTCTTAAAGCCAAGGGAGGTTATTTTCAACCTCAGCCTGGTGCCCCAGCAGTTGGCTAAGATGACTCTAAGAATCTAAAACAAAGTTCCTAAGAACTTGGACTTGATTTTCAAAATACATTTGGTTAATGAAGTTGTTTTATAAAGAAACGAAGTTGCCTTAATTTTGTTATCAAAGGAGTTTTTTATTGTTCTTGCTATTACTTTTCTTTAGCCCATGAGTGGTATAGCATCATTAATTCATAGAGGGAGGGAGGGAGGGAGGGAGGGAGGAAGGAAGGAAGGAAGGAAGGAAGGAAGGAAGGAAGGAAGGAAGGAAGTTTTTAATAAGGTATCATCCACCATGGATACCACATTCTGAGAAACTGCATACAACCTAGTATTATTCCCAATTCACGTTTCACATAAAGTCATGTTTCATTTTAAACTGACAAGATTTATAACATTCCTGGGGCTTTATGCACATGAACTGTACTTCCATGGTTCAGAAGTGATATGACAAGAGGAAGCTACTGTCAATTATGAGGTTGCCTCATGTGAAACTATCCTGGAGGGTATCTTCTTATGAGGGTTGACCATGAAGAAAAAGTAGAAAAGAATTAAGAAAGAAACCTGGTTACGAGCTATAAAACGCGATAAAACTGTATGTTCATACATGCTTGTACTAATGTAAAAGCAAAAAGCTTATTTGCATCAAGCTAAAACCTGCCCAGAGATTTGGAAAGATTACATTAACAAGAAGCTCTCCAGATTCACTGGCTAAGTCTCCAACCATACATGAGAAATGCCTTTGTTTTCAGCATTGTCTTACCTCCTTTTCAAACACCAAAGCCAGGTAGCAAACAAAAAGCTAGTTTTCAACAAACTAGGGCAAGGAACAAAATAAAACTCTAGGGTTACACAGTCACCGAACAGCCCCAAATACTGTCACCAAGATGAGCTGCTAAAATCCATTCTTAAAAGAGTTGTTCTATAGTCACCTAAGATTTGGGACTTAAAATAGGTTTGGTAGTATAATTCTTGATATTTGCCCAATAGTTGCCTTTTTGATGAAGAAGTAACTTTTTTCGGGGGGAGGGGTCTTTTTGAGGCAGGGTCACCCTATAGCCCCAGCTGTCCTGGAACTCACTATGTAGACCAGGCCGGCCTTGAACTCACAGAGATCTGCCTGCCTCTGCTGGGATTAAAGGCATGCACCACCACGCCTGGCAAAGTAACATTTTTAAACCAACAATTTTCTTTTTTTTTTTTTTTTAATTTTATTTATTTCCGTATGTGTATGAATGTACTGTCTGCATGCAAGTCTGTGCACCCGTGTCGTGCAATGCCGCGGAGGTCAGAAGAGGGTCTCGGATTCCCCTGGAACTGGAGTTCTCCTGGAATTGGAGTTTCAGACGGCTCTCGGCCGCCATGTGGGTGCTGAGGATCGAACCCAGGTCCTCTGTAAGAGCGGTCGGCGCTCTTAACCGCTAGGCCATCTCTCCAGCCCCACCAACAATTTTCTAAGAGCACAACTTTAGAAAAAAATTCACATTTTTATATGAATCATTTTAAACACTGGCATCTCTCCCTACACTGATAGAAACAAAAACTAAGTTCAATATAAGCTGGTTCTGCCATATAACCTCAGTTTATACTGTTGCAAAAATTCTTCCCAAAATTATCCTGGGCAGAGAATTTTGTATACTAAGTATCAGCCAAGAACAAATTTTTACAACTGACTTTTAAACTCTTTAAAATTATATTTTATAATGGAAATACTGACAGATGTTTTGCCCTAAAAGCACTGTTGAATATTTCTAACTTTTTAAAAATTTTTTTATTTAATTTTATTTATTTCTGTATGTGTATGAATGCACCGTCTGCATTCAGGTTTGTGCACCCGTGTCGTGAAATGCCGCGAAGGTCAGAAGAGGGTGTCAGATTCCCCTGGAACTGGAGTTCTCCTGGAATTGGCGTTTCAGACGGTTTTCGGCACCAAAATACAAAACTATGAACTTCCTCGTCAACACATAAGAATGAAAAATAGGGCTGGAGAGATGGCCTAGCGGTTAAGAGCGCCGACCACTCTTGCAGAGGACCCGGGTTCGATCCCCAGCACCCACATGGCGGCCGAGAACCGTCCGAAACTCCAATTCCAGGAGAACTCCAGTTCCAGGGGAATCCGAGACCCTCTTCTGACCTCCGTGGCACTGCACGACACGGGTGCACAGACCTCCATGCAGACAGTACATTCATACACATACAGAAATAAATAAAATTAAAAAAAAAAGAATGAAAAATAAGTTACTAAGTTATACAATTACTTTTTAAAATAGGCATGAATAAAAATATCCTTTATCAGATCTGGCAAGACAGTTCAGTGGTAAAGTCACTTCCTGTCAAGCCTGACAGACCTGAGTTTTATCCCTGGGACCCACATAGGGAAAGAGACAGCCAATTCCAGCAAGTCCTCCTCTGGCATTCAAATGTACATGCACACACACACGCACACAAATAAACAAATAAATAAATAAGATTTTTTTAATGCAATATATGTGTTTATTCCCTTTATGGATCAAATATGTTCACATATATCTACGTTCTGTAATAGTTACATTTAATTTTGTAAGTGCTTTGCTAAACCAGTAAGTCAGTATTTCAATGAGTGGAAGACTTATCCCAAGCATTCTCTGTAATAAACGACTGACTTAAACCTGGCTTTATAGTCACTCACCCATGTGCAGGTAGATTCCAGATCATGCTTCCACACTTAGAAAAAGAAAGGGTATGATACATGTTCATACTGACTCAAGAAGGAAAGGTGTACATGAGCATGGGCCTTGGAAAACTTACAGCAGTGGGAAACCATTTTGGAAGCAGGTACTCAAAACAAAATCTATGATAAAGACATCTCACTGTACAGCATAAAGACAGGCCCAATAAACAATTGTAGCTATATGACTTTTACTCCACACCTTGCACGATCTTGAAATGTGGCTACTTAGCTCTAATCAGAACAAAAGAGGGTTAACCACTCTCAACACACTCCACCAGGATCTTATAATATAACCCCAACAACAGGTACTCACATTCTCTGGATTTCAGCAGTGTACATTACAAGGAGACCAGTACTAGTTTTGTGGCTCAGTATTTAAACTGAATTATGTCCTAAATTCCTTTTAAAAAGGGAAGTTAGATGGCAAATTATTATATCTCTAACTTTAATATTCTATGAATCACGTGAAACCACCAAGAGCAAGGATAGAGTATGGATTTGTTAATGGAAAGGAATATCAAATTTTTGAGAGCAAATCTGCTGTGCTCAGTTTCATAATTACAACTAAAACATAATTATGGGGCTGGAGAGATGGCTCAGTGGTTAAGAGCACCGACTGCTTTTTCAGAGGACCTGGGTTCGATTCCCAGCACCCACATGGCGGCTAAGAACCGTCTTTAAGCCAGGCATGGTGGCACATGCCTTTAATCCTAGCACTTGGGAGGCAGAGGCAGGCGGATCTCTGCGAGCTCAAGGCCAGCCGGGTCTACAGAGTGAGTTCCAGGCCAGCTGGGGCCATAGGGAAACCCTGTCTCAAAAAAAAAAAAAAGTTCTCTAAGTATGCTATGTATATCTAAAACAATTATACAATAAACTGAGATGTTTATGGTATACAAGAAGCTCACGATGTTGTATTAGCTAGGAAAGGTGCCACACACCTAAAACTCTAGGACTTAGGAGGCTGAGGAAGAAGGATTAAGAGTTTGAGGCCAGCCTGGACTACACAGTAAGTTCCAAGTGGTCCATCACTACCTACATCATCTACAAACAAGAAAAATTCTTATAATATTAAACTATGTTTATGTGTATGGTATGAATTCATATGGTGAATTCATATAATGAAGCTATTAATATATATGCAATATTTTAAAATATGTAACTATGGTACAAAATGCTATTAGGATAACCATACTTGTATTAACTGATTACACTAACGTAGTTCCTAAAATGTATTCAATAACATACTATTTCTACAATAGAAACAATCACCCATCTTCAACAATATTAACAAGGACAACTTTTTAGGTAGATGTAATTTTTTTAAAGGTAGCTTTTGGTGCTCTAGAAGTATCTCATAAAATAATAAGGCAAAAGATCACATTTTAAAGTATGATAATAAAGGAGTTCCATTGTGAAGACCCTAAATAGTAGACTAAACAGAACATGGGTAATTTGTGGATTTAGGTTGCAATATGCTCCTTTTCAGATTGGAAAAGTTTGGAGACAAGCCACTTAAGTGATATAATCTTAGAAATTTCTATTCTTGTCAAACATGGAGAGACAATAATTACATTCTTAGGTATACTGAAAATGTGTTCACATAAAAACTTTACATGATTGTTCACAACTGAAGTATAATAAAAAAAATGAAAAAAAAGTCAGCTGGTAAGATAAAATATAGTATAGTCTTTCAGTATAATATACAGCCTTTAAAGGAAATAAAATGCTGATATGCTAAAACATAGATGGGCCTTGAAAATACTACAGAGAGTAAAGGAAATCAAACACAAAAGGACAAATACACGATTGTTGGTATGAAATGTCCACAAGAAGAAAAATCCAGAGGAACAAAAAATACATCAGCAGTTCCCAGTGTCTAAGAAGAGGATCAAGAACATTAACCATTAACTAACTGGCAAGTACAGGTTTCTGTATCAGGCAATGCAAATGTTCTAGACAAAGACAGTGATGATGGCTGCATCTTCTGTGAATACACTAACACTGGTCAACTACAGAGTTTAAAGTAGTTAAAATGGGGTGCTTAATGTTATATGAAGTTTAAATTTTTTACTTTAATCATTTTGGCAAAATCTAAACATCTCTTACCAGAGTAAATATCATAATGATGAATTTCATTATAAATAATGAAATATTTTGATAGTATGGGTACCTAGCTTATCTAAAAATAGGATGTCCTTTTTATAAACTTCAACTATAATAAGCAGTTAAACATTATTTAACAATAATGTTTCCATTAAATTTATCTCTTCTAATTTTTTACTTTCCAGATAAAGAAGCCATGTTCTCTTCCTTTTCAGGCACTCCTAATTTAATAGCATGACACTGTAGTACCACAGGGAAAACAGAAAAACAGTGACACTCAGCTTATCAGAAAGTATGTTATACTGTGAATGCTTTCAAGGTAGCAAATTGTATATTGAAATAATTGCTACTGTTTGGATATGAAATGCCTCCCACAGACTATATGTTGGCATCTTGGTCTCCAGCTTGGAAGGAGAGGTGAGGCCCAGTTAGAGAAAGTCAGTACTGGGAGTGCACTTTTGAAGGCTATACCTAGTTCCAGAGTGCCTTGAATGTCCTCTGCTTCCTGTCTGCCATGAAATGAACAGCCTCCTCCTCAACCCACCTGGACTGTACTCTCTAAAACCATGAGCCAAAAGAAGTGTTCCCAGCTCTAAGTTGTTATCTCAGATATTTTGATCACTGTTAAGCAAAAGTAATAAATTTTGTTAGTAAGATTTTGAAATATGCTGAGAAGAGCCAAAACTACGTCTTAAAAGAAAATAGAAAGCACACATCATAAAATAATCATCTATTAAACACAAGGTAAGAGGTCATTCTTCAGGAAAAATATAAGGAAATTATTAAGGGTATGACATAATTATTTGAACTTAATTAAAAGGTCTCTGGAAAAATGGGAGGGAGAAAGGTTACAAAACACTGAAATAAAAACAATTCATGATAGATCAAAATCTTCAATAAACAGTTTTTTCAACTACAACTATAGTTTGCTACAGCTAGCTGGAGAAGGGAAGCCGTGGGGAATAGAGGGAGGACACAGAGTCTACATAAGGAACAGAGGGAGGACCCAGAGTCTACATAAGGCAATCATATTATTTCAAACCTCCTCTTCTTCCCTGTCTTTCATAAGATCCACACTTACTTTTCTGTTCAGACTTTACTTCCTCTCAAAATTTCTTTCCAGAAAACAATTCTTGTCCTTCTACAGGCCTGCTGCATATTTCAATTGATACACTGTGGTGGTTTGAATAAGAAATAACCCCCACGGGATCACATATTTGAACACTTGGCCCTGTGGCATTGTTTGCAGAGGTTTAGGTGGTGTGGCCTTCCAGGAAGAAGCACATCACTGGGAATGGGTTTTGAGAGTTCATAGCCTTGCCTTACTCCACTCCACCCCCCTACCGCACTTCCTTTACAAGCTTGAAGATGTGAGCTCTCAGCTACAGCCACCACCTGCCATGATTCCCCACAATTATCTACTCTCCCTCTGAAACCCTAAGTTCAAATAAACACTTTCTTCTGTAAGCTGCCTTGGTCAAGGCGCTCTGTCACAGCAGCAGCAAAGTAACTAATATACACTCTTATCACACGCAGAATGTTCTTTGTCACCTCACTTACCACTCTCCATTGCTCCAGCAGACTTTCTCAACCTGAGTTCCTCAGGGGAATTAGCCCTAAGATATTCATTATGAGTAACAAACCCACTTCTCACAGCTGGGCGTGGTGGCGCATGCCTTTAATCCCAGCAGAGGCAGGAAGATTTCTGTGAGTTCAAGGCCAGCCTGGTCTACATAGTGAGTTCCAGGACAGCTGGGGCTGTCTCGAAGGAGACCCTGTCTCGAAAAGACAAAATAAATAAATAAACCCACTTCTCTACTAGGCATCTAGAATGGCACTTTTATTTTTTTTTTAATTTTTTATTCTTATTTCATTCATTTTCGTATGTATATAAATGTACTGTCTGCATGCAAGTCTGTGCACCCATGTTGTGCAATGCCGCGGAGGTCAGAAGAGGGCGTCGGACTCCCCTGGAACTGGAGTTCTCCTGGAACCGGAGTTTCAGAAGGTTCTCAGCCGCCATGTGGGTGCTGGGGATCGAACCCGGGCCCTCTGCAAGTGCGGTCGGCGCTCTCAACCGCTAGGCCATCTCTCCAGCCCCTAGAATGGCACTTTTTAAATAGCATCCTTGAGGGGGCTGGAAAGATAGCCTAGCGGTTAAGAGCACCGACACTCTTGCAGAGGACCCGGGTTCGATCCCCAGCACCCACATGGCGGCTAAGAACCGTCTGTAACTCCAATTCCAGGAGAACTCCAGTTCCAGGGGAATCTGAGACCCTCTTCTGACCTCCGCGGCATTGCACGACACGGGTGCACAGACCTGCATGCAGACAATACATTC
>VZQC01003012.1:2341179-2363996 GCA_009823505.1 Rhizomys pruinosus | reverse complement strand
TTTTTTTTGGTCTTTTCAAGACAGGGTATCCCTGTAGCCCCAGCTGTCCTGGAACTCGCTCTGTAGACCAGGCTGGCCTTGAACTCACAAAGATCCACCTGCCTCAGCCTCCCAAGTGCTAGGATTAAAGGCGTGCACCACCACGCCCAGCTAGTTTTCACATTATTAAGAAGAAAATACTAAAAGAAAAAATATAGAATCTAGCCAACTAAGTTTTAAGAACCTTCAGAGATAGACTTACATTTCTGATTTAAAATCCAAAGACTCAAGAACTTCAAGGGTGAATTACTAGATTTTAGAACAGATTCAAAAGAGTAAGACATTTTCCAGCATAGTCTACATACCACTTAGAGGTGAGAATAAGACAGCCGTGCCCAGACTCACCAGGTCCTTTGACAGGGAAGAAGCAAGCTCCTTCATGCGGCCTAATTACAGCCTCTACAAGAAAGGCTGGCAAACTACAGCTCACAGCCCAAATCCTGCAATTTCTCTAAAGTTTTTGGAACATGGCTCTGCTTGTTCACTCACATGCCCTCTTTCAGTAAAGCCAGCAGAGCAGGTACGAAGAGCCAGGTGGCCTCCAGATTTGCTGTCTAGCCTATTCAGAAGTTTGTCGACTCTTCCTCTAGAAGGTTTTTCTATGCTCCCCAAAACTGCCATCGTGACATCTCCCTCCTCTCATCCAACTGTCCAAGGTGCATTTACTCCTAAAACTTCCTCTGGCTCTCTAGCTTATTCCGTTTCTGCCTTCAGTTCCACACAGCACATCCTCCATCCTCCTACCAGCTATTCTCAGCTTATTCTCAGTGCTCTGTTCTCAAACTCAAAATCTGGATCTGTGCTGTGATTTTTCTAATAAACTGTAACTAATGTGGTAAAGGTCATACATGTTTCACTGATATACTACTTGACCAAGAATCTCCACCTGAAGTCCTGCCCCTAGGAATCCCAACGTAAGGATACTCTACATTTAACTTGTTTCTTTCATGTCGAAACAGCATCCATCTCCCCTCCTGTGAGCTGGAGTTGTAGTCCCACTCATCCCATGAGCCAGAGCTGTGATTCTCCTCCAATGAGCTAGAGCTATAGTCCCCTCCTGTGAGCTATAGCTATGGTCCCCTCCCATGAGCCAGAGTTGTAAGCTCCTGTGAATTAGAGCTGTGGGTCCCTCCCAGAAGCCAGTTATAATCCCCTCCCATGAGCTGGAGCTGTTGGCCCCTCTAGTGAGGCTGGAGCAGTACTCCCCAGCCATGTGCCATTGTTCCACATTCCTCCAAGGTTGGACTAAAGATGCAGACTGAAGAATGGAGGCAGCAATATCACCCTTCTCGGAGAGGCTACACTCCCCAAACCCCTGACCCCCGAGACTCTGGACTGTGCATGGCAGTGGCTTTGCCTCTGTGGATGTATATTGGGAATGGGGAGGTTTTGTCACTTATAGATTCTACTCTTAGGAGGCCTGATCCTCTAGAACGGACTTCCCACCTCCCTTGATGGCCAGCTCTGGTCCTGACTCCACACTTGGTCCTGGGCACCCAGGCCTTCATGTTAGGCCTTTCCCATCCCAGGGACCAAGATGGTTTCTGTCATTTTTCTATTGCTCTTCTACAGCCCCAGTGTACCTTCGCCTGTGCCCTACAGAAAATGTAAAGCACCTCACTGAACTTCTAGAGATAAAAATCAGTCTTGGAAGTTAAAAATAAGCCATAAATAAAAAGATTTAAGAAAGAAAAAAAATTCCTTGGACTAGCCTAATTTTTCCAACCCTGGGATTACTGCCCTGAGCTAATTTGTTTGCCTGAATTAATTATCAGCAGGGGTGGCTACTTCATTTCACAGAGCTCTTCTCCTTCAGAAGAATGCCTTTTAATTTGAACTCTCCAATTTAGGGATCCTTAGCAACAAGTGTAAAGGGTGCCTTGACATTTCAGTTAAGACATTTAAATGTTACTGTCTCTGAGGAAACAATTTTAGAATATGAAGCCTTTATGTCCCCTCCCCCCAGGAAGAAAAACATCATCAGTTTAATTACTTCTGTAAAATAACTTCCTCATTTGTCCTTCACGTCTCTGGTGGAAAAGATAATGGTATTGCTTTCAAAATACAAAATAATTATGGATCATTTTATAAAACTTGTTTTGATTTTTGTTAACATATGTAATACTTCAATTCAGAAGTCAAGAGTGTGTGTAGAGATATATTATGGTCTCAGGCAGTAAAAGATCTTCTGAGAAAGTGTACAGTTGAAAAATGCAACCCATGATGGTGCTTCACATCGACATGGAAAGCTTCCTTCTGTTTGTGTTGGTCAAACCCAGGGCCTCATGCGTGCAAGGCAGGCTCTCTCCCAGTTGAGCTCTATCTCGAAATGCTCTTATACTTAAGAAAGGAAGCCCAGACACTTAATGCTGTGTGTGTGTGTGTGTGTGTGTGTGTGTGTGCCGTGTGTGCAGGTACACGTGTACATGCATGTGCATGCACGTGGAGGACAGCCTCAGGTTTTGTTCCTCAGTACTGTCTGTCTTTCTTTTGGAGGCAGGGTTTCTCCATAGGCTGCGGCTTGCCAAGTAGGCTGGGTGGCCAGGCAGTTAGAGAGCTCCATCTGTCCCTGCTCTCTCTCTGCACTGGGATTACAAATGTGTGCCACCAACATAATGGTTTTTTCCTTTTTTTTTTTTTTTTTTTTNTGCCTCAGTCTTCCCTTTGAAATAAGATAGTACTTGTTTGGATTACACTTAATGAGATTTTTAAAAGAGACTTTGATGGGCTGGAGAGATGGCCTAGCGGTTAAGAGCACCGACCGCTCTTACAGAAGACCCGGGTTCGATCCCCAGCACCCACATGGCGGCCGAGAACCGTCTGAAACTCCAATTCCAGTAGAACTCCAGTTCCAGGGGAATCTGATGCCCTCTTCTGACCTCCGCGGCATTGCACGACACAGGTGCACAGACTTGCATGCAGACAGTACATTCACACACATACGTAAATAAATAAAATTAATAAAAAAAAATTTAAATAAAAAAAATAAAAAAAGAGACTTTGAACTTTTAAGTATTTGAGTTTTTTTAAGGACTATGGAACTATTAATGTTGTACTGTTTTTTTTTTGTTTTGTTTTGTTTGTCTTTTCGAGACAGGGTCTCCTTGTAGCCCCAGCTGTCCTGGAACTCACTCTGTAGACCAGGCTGGCCTTGAACTCACAAAGATCCGCCTGCCTCTGCCTCCCAAGTGCTAGGATTAAAGGCATGAGCCACCACGCCCGGCCTGTACTGTGTTATATTATGATATTAACACCATACCTTGGGGATAAGAAATGGAAAGCTTTTACTTTAATAGTGATGTGTTTTGTGTGTCAAACTGACAAGTGGTCAATTGTGCTGAATAGCTTGGTGTCAACTTGACACACCTGGGTTGAGGAAGCCTCAATTAGAGAATTCCATCCATTGGACTGGCCTGCTATGTCTGCGTGGTATTTTCTTGATTGAGTGATGTCAGAGCGCCCAGCCCACTGTGGGCAGTCCCACCCCTGGGCAGATCATTTTGCATGGTATAAGAAAGTAGGTTGAAACTGGGCGTGGTAGTGCATGCCTTTAATCCCAGCACTCGGGAGGCAGAGGTAGGCAGATCTTTGTAAGTTCAAGGCTAGCCTGGTCTACACAATGAGTTCCAGGACAAATGGAGCTACTGTCTCAAAAAGACCAAAAAGTAAGTTGAGACTCAGATCTTTAGGAACACTGAAGCAGCAGTCAGCTGTCCCTTGGCTTCCACCGCAGGCTGAGTAAGAACTGGCACACCTTGCTGGGAACCCAGTCTTTAGGGACACTGAGGCAGCAGTGAGTGGGCCCTGGGCTTCCACCGCAGGCTGGGTAAGAGCCGGCCCACCCCGCTGGGAACCCAGGTCTTTAGTGACACTGAGGCAGCAGTCAGGTTGCCAGCAAATATGTGGGACAAATCAACTCCCCCTCCACCCCCCCCAGCCCCAATCAAACTAGAGGAACAGGCCTACATCACAACGAACAAACACTTAAATTTCACATCGGAATACAAACAAAATGAATCAAATCCACATGCCAAAAGCACAAAGAAAAATCAACAACATGGGAAAAGCAATTAAGAAATCCCCACCAAACTCTATCACTCTTATAGAGGACTCCAACAATGAGATCTCTCTAGAGGTAACCCAGGACATAGATCCTAAAAGAACAATCATAGAAATCATAGATATACTCAAGGAAATAGAGGACCTAAAGGGAGAGAATGACCAACTATGGAAAGAAATGGAAACACTGAAAAAAATCTCAGGCTGAAATGAAAAAGGAAACTGAAAAACTAAAAGGAGAAAAATGGCCAACTCTGGAAGGACATGCAAATACTAAAGGAATCTCAGGCTGAAATGAAAAAGGAAATCAAACACTCAGCCATTCAACAGGAAAGGGCAAGAGAAAGCCTCAGTAACAGAATGGACAAAGCAGAAAAATAATTACCCGAGAAGATAATGTGGAAGAACTGAAGAGCTCATGCAAAGACTATGGAAAATTTTTAAAAAACACAAGAGTGGAATAACAAGTAAATGTAGGACATCATGAAGAGACCAAACCTCTGCATCATAGGTATAGAGGAAGGAGAAGAATCCAGGATAATGGTATGGACCAGATCTTCAACAGAATTATAGAAGAAAATTTCCCCAAACTGAAAAAAGACATGCCCATACAAATACAAGAAGCACATAGAACACCAAACAGACAAGATCAGAAAAGAAACTCCCCACACGATATCATAATCAAAACTCTAGATACTCAAAACAAAGGCAGAATACTGAAAGCCACAAGAGAAGAACAAATTACATGCAAAGGAAAACTCATCAGTATTACAGCTGACTTTTCAATTCAAATGATGAAAGCGAGAAGAACTTGGACCAAAGAATTCCCACGAAGAAATTATTATAAATGCCAACTCAGGGTACTCTACCCAGCAAAAATAGCAATTATAACCAAAAGAGAAAGGAAAATCTTCCATGACATAAACAAGATGAAACAATGTCTAGAGAACCAACCCTTCAGAAAATACTCAAAGCAATTCAGAGGACAAAGAAAGGGATCAGTGGCAAGTGATCCCCAAGTGGCAAGAGAGGGTAATTAATAAAGGTATAACCCCAGAAATACAAACATAGACCAAAAATGCAAAGAGAAAATAAACTGAAGGGAAGCAATATATATCTCTCAATATTAACCCTAAATATTAATGGTCTAAACTCCCCAATCAGACACAGACATGAGAATGGATTAAGAAACTGAATCCATCTTTCTGTTGTCTACAAGAAACACACCTCACCTTCAAGGACAGGTACCACCTTAAGGTGAAAGGATGGAAAAAAATATTTCAAGCAAATGCTACCAAAAAGCAAGAAGGCATTGCTATTTTAACATCAAACAAAATAGATTTCAAAGTAAAACTAATCACAAGAGATGAAGAGGGTCACTACATCCTTATCAAAGGATCGATCAACCATTAAGATCTCATAATCATAAATATATATGCACCAAACACTGGTGTACCAAACTTCATAAACACAATCTTTTTCTATTTATTTATTTATTTATTTATTTATTTATTTGTATGAATGTATTGTCTGCGTGTAGGTCTGTGCACCCGAGTCGTGCAATGCCGCGGAGGTCAGAAGAGGGTGTCGGATTCCCCTGGAACTGGAGTTCTCCTGGAATTGGAGTTACAGACGGTGCTCAGCTGCCATGTGGGTGCTGGGGATCGAACCCGGGTCCTCTACAAGAGCGGTCAGTGCTCTTAACCACTAGGCCATCTCTCCAGCCCCCATAAACACAATCTTGAAGGACTTCAAGGCACAGATCAATATCAACACACTAATAATGGGAGACTTCAATACCCCACAGAGCCCATTGGATAGGTCAACTTGACAAAGAATAAACAGACAGACATCTGAACTGAACAATATGATACACCAAATGGACCTAACAGACATCTACCAAATATTCCACCCAAACACCAAAGAATATACTTTCTACTCAGCACCCCATGGAACATTCTCCAAAACCGACCATTTATTGGGACACAAAGCAAGCCTCAGCAAATACAAAAAAATTGAAATAATTTCATGCATCTTATCATGATAATAAAGCACCAGGAAGAGCCCTACTAGCTACAAGAACACATGGAGACTAAACAACACACTACTAAATAACGAATGGGTCAAAGGAGAAATAAAGAAAGAAATAAAAGCATTCCTGGGACTAAATGAAAGGGATGATACCACACAGCAAAACCTATGGGACACCTTAAAAGCAATCCTGAGAGGGAAATTCATACCCCGAAGTGCCTCATTAAGAAAACAGAAAGAGGGTGGCTCTGAGGTCTTTTGGGCGGGACCCAGGCACCGGGCCATAGGGTCTGGAGATTCGGGCCAGGGCCAGTGGGTCTGCACCTTTGGGCGGGCTGCCCAGAAGTCAGCTGGGCAAGTACCTTGGGAGCTTGGTTCTTCCCGGGGCTGCAGCTAGCGGGTCGTGTCTCTGAGGCCTTTTGGGCAGGACCCAGGCGCCGGGCCAGAAGATCCGGAGAGTCGGGCCAGGGCCACTGGGTCTGCATCTTTGGGCGGGCTCCCCGGAAGTCACCTGGGCAAGTACCTTGGGAGCTGGATTCTTTCCGGGGCTGCAGCTAGGGGGTCGGGTCTCTGAGGCCTTTTGGGCGGGACCCGGGCACCGGGCCAGAGGGTCCGGAGATTCGGGCCAGGGCCAGTGGGTGTGCACCTTTGGGCGGGCTGCCGGGGCGCGGGCTAGATCAGGCATATCCCCCCCATCGGTGAAAATCCAAGTGGACTTTTTTTTTTGGAGAACCTTCAGAACAAGAAGAGAAGAGTGCTTTGGCTTCCAATATAGCAACAAAATTGGAAAGTAGACAAGTCAATACTCCATAAACAAGGAGGAGGAATAAAAAAATAAAAAAAAAAGCATCTGAAGGAGGAAAGCAAAACCATCCACTATTTGTGATCTGAACCACAAAAGGGAAGCCCATATGCCAGGGACACGATGAAGGGACAACATGGAAAAGGCACAGGATAATCCTGCACCAAGCTCTACCAAACCTGTAGGAGACAGCTACAATGGGAACCCCTTGGAGGAGACCCAAGGAACAGATTTTAGAGGAATAATTGCAGACCTATGCAGAGAAATTAAAGAACATAAAGAGGAATTCAGAGAACTAAAGAGAGAGAATGAAAAACTCAAAAAGGACCTAGAGGGATACAATGACAAACATCAGAAAGAACTAAAGGAACAGATTGACAAACTCCGGAAAGAACTAGAGGGAGAAAAAAATAAAGAATATAGAGAACTAAAGAGAGAGAATGAAAAACTCAAAAAGGACCTAGAGGGATACAATGACAAACTTCAGAAAGAACTAAAGGAACAGACCAACAAACTCCAGAAAGAACTAGAGGGAGAAAAAAACAAACTCCGAAAGGAAGTAGAAACACTGAAAAAGGAAGCCAACCAACGAAGTAAGGAGCACCAAGAAGAGATTGAGAAGCACCAAGAAGAGATTGAGGAGCTCAAAAAGGAAATGGAAGTACTAAAAAAAACACAGGATGAAATGAAAAAGGAATTAGAACACACATTCAATCAAGAAGAAAGGAAAGGAAAAAGCCTCAGAAGTAGAATGGAGGAAGCAGAACAAAGAATATCAGATCTGGAAGATAACACAGAGCAATTAAAAAGCTCAAATAAAGACTATGAAAAATTTAAAAATACACAAACGTGGAACAACCAGGAAATATGGGACACTATGAAAAGGTCAAACGTCCGTATCATAGGAATAGAGGAAGGAGAAGAATCTCAAGAGAATAGTATTGATCAGATCTTCAACAGAATAATAGATGAAAACTTCCCCAAACTAAAAATAGACAAACCCATACAAATACAAGAAGCACATAGGACCCCAAACAGACAAGATCAGAAAAGAAACACCCCACGCCATATTATAGTTAAAATGCTAGATGCCCAAAATAAAGACAAAATTCTGAGGGCTACAAAAGAAAAACAAGTCACATACAAAGGGAAACCCATCAGAATTACAACTGACTTCTCGCCTCAAACCATGAAAGCAAGAAGAACATGGAGCAAAGCATTCCCAGTGTTAAGGGACTACGGATGCCAACCCAGAATACTTTACCCAGCAAAAATGTCGACTATACTTGAAGGAGAGAGAAAAATCTTCCATGACATAAACAAGATGATGGAATACATGTCTGGAAAACCAACTCTTCATAAAATACTTGAAGCAATTCAAAGGGCAGAAGAGAGGAGCAACAATCCTCAAACACCTAGGAAAAGAAACTAATAAAAACATAACCATAGGAGCAAAATCAAAGGCTAGAAGTCCAAATGGATAATAAAGTGAAAGGAAGCAACATCCATCTTTCAATTGTAACCTTAAATATTAATGGGCTAAACTCCCCAATCAAAAGGCATAGACTGGGAGAATGGATTAGGAAACAAAACCCATCTATATGCTGTCTACAAGAAACCCATCTCAATTTCAAGGATAGGCACCAACTTAAGGTGAAGGGATGGAAGAAAGTATTCCAAGCAAATGGTACCAAAAAGAAAGCGGGTGTGGCTATTCTAATATCAGACAAAATAGACTTCAAAGCAAAAGAAATCAAAAGAGACAAAGAGGGCCATTACATCTTTATTAAAGGAACAATTGACGATGAAGATTTCACAATCATAAATATATATGCACCAAACATCAGTGCACCAAACTTTATAAAGACAATTCTTCAGGATCTCAAGGCACAGATTAACCCCAGCACACTAATACTAGGGGACTTCAATACCCCATTAAGTCCTCTAGACAGATCAACAGGACAAAGGATAAACAGAGAGACATCTGAACTAAATGACACAATACACCAAATGGACCTCACAGACATCTACCGAATATTTCACCCAAACACCAGAGAATACACTTTCTACTCAGCACCTCATGGAACATTCTCCAAAATAGACCATATACTGGGACACAGGGAAAAACTCAACAAATATAAAAAGATTGAAATAATCTCATGCATTCTATCAGACCACAGTGCAATAAAACTCAATATCAACACCAGAATAAACCCTACAACCTACAGGAACACATGGAGACTAAACAACACTCTCCTGAATAATGAGTGGGTCAAGGAAGAAATAAAAAAAGAAATAAAAACATTCCTGGAACTGAATGACAATGATAAAACAACACAGCAAAATCTATGGGACACTCTTAAAGCAATCCTAAGAGGGAAGTTTATAGCTCTAAGTGCCCACATTAAAAAAACAGAAAGAGCACAAGTGAACGATCTAACACTGCAGCTAAAAATACTTGAGAGACAACAACAAATGAACCCTAAACGGAGCAGACAAGAAGAAATAACAAAAATCAGAGCAGAGATCAATGAAATAGAAACAAAGAAAACCATACAAAAAATCAATGAATCCAAAAGTTGGTTCTTTGAGAGAATAAACAAGATAGACAGACCTCTAGCCCAGTTAACCAAAAGAAAGAGGGAACAACTCCAAATCAATAGAATCTGTGATGAAAGGGGAAATATCACAACAGACAATGAAAAGATCCAGACAATCATACGGGACTACTTCAAAAACTTATATTCTACTAAGTTTGAAAACCTAGAAGAAATGGATGAATATCTGAAATCCTGGGAATCACCAAAGCTCAACCAAGAAGAGATCGACAGCCTAAACAGACCAATAGTACAGGAAGAAATCGAAGATGTAATAAGTAGCCTCCCAACCAAAAAATGCCCAGGCCCGGATGGATTCACGGCAGAATTCTATAAAATATTTCGTAAAGACTTACAACCATTACTACTTAAATTGTTTAGAAGGATACAAATGGAGGGACTTCTCCCAAATTCCTTCTATGAAGCCAGCATTACGCTACTACCAAAACCAGGGAAAGATACAACCAAAAAGGAGAACTATAGACCCATCTCCCTAATGAACACAGATGCCAAAATTCTAAACAGGATTCTGGCAAATCGCATACAGACTCACATCAAGAAAATCATCCACCATGACCAAGTTGGATTCATACCAGACATGCAGGGATGGTTCAACATACGAAAATCAATAAACATCATCAAACATATCAATGGACTGAAGGACAAAAACCACACCATCATCTCAATTGATGCGGAGAAAGCCTTTGACAAAATCCAGCATCCTTTCATGTTTAAAGTCCTGGAGGGAATTGGCCTAGAGGGATCATTCCTCAATGTAATCAAAGCCATATACAGGAAACCCACAGCCAATATCATCCTAAATGGGGAAATGACAGAAGCATTCCCCTTGAAGGTAGGAACTCGGCAAGGCTGCCCCCTGTCACCACTCCTCTTCAATATAGTGCTGGAAACCCTTGCAAGGGCAATAAGGCAAGAAAAGGAAATTAAAGGAGTTCTAATTGGAAAAGAGGAAATCAAGCTATCCCTTTTTGCTGATGATATGATTGTCTACCTAAGGGATGCTAAGAACTCCACCAGAAAACTCCTAGAAATGATTAAGAGCTTTGGTAAAGTGGCAGGATACAAAATAAATCTAGAAAAATCAGTAGCCTTTCTTTACACCAACAACAAGCAACTGAAGAAGGACTACAAGGAGACCTTCCCACTCACAATAGCCTCAAAAACAATAAAATACCTAGGAACAAACCTAACCAAAGACACCAAGGATCTCTACAACAAAAATTTTAAACCCCTGAAAAAGGAAATTGAGGAAGACATCAGAAGATGGACAAACCTCCCATGCTCATGGATTGGGAAAATAAATATAGTAAAAATGTCCATCCTACCCAAACTAGTGTACAGATTTAATGCAATCCCAATCAAAATCCCCAAGAGTTTCTTCACAGGCTTGGAAAAAAAAATCCTCAATTTCATTTGGAAAAACAAAAGACCCCGAATAGCCAAAGCAATCCTGAGTGAAAAGAGCAATACAGGGGGGATCGCTATACCAGACATCAAACTATACTACAGGGCTATAGTCATAAAAACAGCTTGGTACTGGCACAAAAACAGACCAGTTGACCAATGGAATAAAACTGAAGATCCAAACCTGAGCTCATACAATTTCAGCCACCTCATATTTGACAAGGGGGCCAAGAATACACAATGGAGGAAAGACAGCATCTTCAGCAAGTGGTGTTGGCAAAACTGGATCACCACTTGTAGAAGAATGAAATTAAACCCCTACCTCTCACCTTGTACAAAGGTCAACTCCAGATGGACCAAAGACCTCAATGTGAAACCCCAAACTCTGGAGGTGATAGAAGAGAAGCTTGGCAGCAGACTACAAGACATAGGTGTAGGAAAAGACTTCCTAAATCAGACAGCAGCTGCACAAGAAATAAGATCGACAATTGACAAATGGGACCTCATTAAACTCAAAAGCTTCTGTACATCAAAGGAAGCAATAAAGGAAGTGAGGAGAAGACCCACAGAGTGGGAGGAAACCTTCACAGCAGATACATCTGACAAAGCATTAATTTCCAGAGTATACAAGCTACTCAAAAAACAAAGAAGAAAGAAAACAAATGAATCATTCAAAAGATGGAGCAAAGATCTGAATAGAGACTTCACAGAGGAGGAGTTAGAGATGGCCGAGAAACATCTTAAGAAGTGTTCAACATCTCTGATAATTAAGGAAATGCAAATTAAAACCACTCTGAGATATCACCTTACTCCAATAAGACTGGCTAGGATCAGGAACACGAATGATACCAAGTGCTGGAGAGGTTGTGGGGAAAGGGGAACACTCATCCATTGCTGGTGGGAATGTAAACTTGTACAGCCACTATGGAAAGCAGTGTGGAGAACCCTTAGAAGACTCAAAATGAGCCTTCCATTTGACCCAGTCATACCACTCCTGGGTATATACCCACAAGACACAACTTACTGCAAAGATACATGCACAGCTATGTTTATTGCAGCTCTGTTCACAATAGCAAAAAGCTGGAACCAGCCCAGGTGCCCTTCAACTGACGAGTGGATAGAGAAAATGTGGTACATGTATACAATGGAATACTATGCAGCAGTAAAGAGGGACAACATCATGAAATTTGCAGGTAAATGGATGGAGCTGGAAGACATTATGTTAAGTGAAGTAACACAGTCCCAGAAAAACAAACGACAAATGGTGTCCCTCATATGTGGATGCTAGTACCAACAACCCAGATATAAATATTTCTCATGGAGAGGGAGGCATAGTAAAAGAACAACAGAAAGACTGCATCAGAAAATGGACTGAAATGGTGAATTGGAAAGGGGGGATGGGTGGGAGAGGGACACGGGTGTATATTCGATTAAGGCATATTTAATTGACGTGAGCTCAGCAAGTACCCAGTTTCGCCTAGACACTGTCTACAGGACACATGGTGTTTTAGGACTTAGTAAAAGTAAAAGTAAACATGTGTATATTAAACAACATTGGTTTACAGAATCTGATAAAAATGGTAATGCATCTGAATTAAATGGAGATATAATTCGCTGTTGCCCACATTTGCTTTACATAAAATCTGTAGAGCAAGAACTTTGGGATTGACACATACAAATGTTCTCTATAATTTCTCTGTTGTACAGTATCACCTTGTAGCATTCTCTTTAAGATGATTTAACGTAAAAATTAAGTTTGCTTCCCAAGTTAATCATATATAGTCACCCAAAACAACATGGGTGAATTTGATGAAATCTGTGCCTTGACTCCACCCTATAGTCATGTATAATACAACTGTCTTCTGGAGACTCATACGCTAAAAAAAAGGGGGGGGGATACAGAAAGACATGAAACCTTTTCATCAAACCCTTGCAATTCAAATCTTAAAACTAACTATGGGAAAAGATTTGTTTGTTCCAACAGGACAAAACGTCACCAACTTAACGGCTGAGAAAGAAAAGATACAGGTTTGCATTGAGTAGGATGTACCAAAAAGTGGCAACGGAAAGGCTGACCCGTCTGAACATTCAAAGGAAGAAAAGCCTCAGATTGCCATAAACATCGAACCCCTCTGTGGATCCTACATGTAACAACTAGTTATAATGAGTCCTAATGAAACTTACCTTCTAGGTGCCACAAAGGTTCTGATATGAGAGACTTCCTTGCCTTCCCACCCATAGAACAAGGAGAAATATGACAATGATGAGGTCGCTCCCCAACTGTAAATTGGAGACAACTATTGTAGAGGTAATCTCTTATAAAACCGGTAAAACTGCTTTCTTTAATTGACTACTAGACATGGGAACTGTGGAAGGGATTACTCTCTGTTCAGAACCAAATATAATACTAAAGTCCTAGGGCTATGCACTCAGGCAAAATATATTAATACAGGAGCTCTGACATCAGCAATGGATTGTTCTACCAGGTGGATGTTGGCCAGGGGATCCAAGGCCCCACAAAAGGTAAGGGCTCCTTGCCTCTAAGTTGGGATACCTACAGGAGGAGAGGCAATAAGACCCTGCTGCCGAAGACCTGACGTTAACATGGGAGGGATGTATTGAGACCACACATGCAAGTGTACAGATGGCCTCTGGAATGCCAGAGAGTGTTACCAAAGGCCACTAAACCAATAAAGCAAATATGGGTCTCCCTGAGTCAAGCAAGACTCCACCGTCAGCACCAGCTACACCTCACCTGCCTGGAAATACTGTGCAGCAGAGGCAGCCATGTGCCTGTATATCCCAAATCTAATTGGCTATTGGCTCTCCCCTTGGAGAAATAACCCATGGCTGATGCCACAAGCTTACATCCTCTACAGGTTAGGAGATGTTATAAGCCACAGTAAGACCCTGTCATATTTAACAGGGGGGAAAATTGTAATTCATGGATTAACATATCCAAACATGTGTCTATGCTAAAGTAACCTACCATAACTATTAGTGCTGCTTAAATACCTATATATCTAATTGCTTGTTCTTCATTAGTAGGATCGAAAGGTTATTCCTGGACAAACTGTCAGCCCATGAAAGGAAACAGCCAGAATTGACCAGAGTCCAAGTCAACAGCTCCAGAGAGAGTGGACTGTTTTACCTCTCATCCACCTGTGCCCCTTTTCTAAGCCTAGGGAACAACCTGCGGAAGAGGGGGCGTGGTAGAATGTAAGGGCTGCGATTGGGGTGAATGGTGAAACTACAGCAATGTAGTCTGGACACTCATTTGATCAACTTGATTGAACATACAACCCCTCACCCCCCGCTGGATGGTGGGGCTGTGGGGGTTTGGGCACAACAGCCTGCAAATTGGTTTCATATGAAGGATGCTTGTACTCATGGATCATCACTTATAGCTAAAAAATGAAAAAAAAAAAACTGAGAGAAAGATGCAGGACAGTTATGGCAAAATGCATGATCTGGGATGGGGTGGGGGTAGGGGGGAAGGGAAAGGGAAATATGCCTGAACTGAATTGGAAAATGATGTATGAAATGCACAAAGCATCAATAAATAAATAAAAAAAAAAGAAAACAGAAAGAGCACAAATAAATGAGTTAACACTGCAACTAAAAACACTTGAGAGGCAGCAACAAATGAATCCTAAACCCAGCAGACAGGAAGAAATAACAAAAATCTGAGCGGAAATCAATGAACTAGAAATAAAGAAAACAATACCAAAAAAATCAACGAATCCAAGATCTGGTTCTTTGAAAGGATAAACAAGATAGATAGACCTCTAGCCCAATTGACTAAAAGAAGGAAAGAACTCCAAATCAACCAAATTAGAGATGAAAAGGGAAATATTACAAGAGATAATGAAAAGATTCAGACAATCTTACAGGAATATTTCAAAAACTATACTCTACTAAATTTGAAAACCTAAGAGAAATGGATGAATACCTGACATAGTTGAATCTACCAACACTTAAATAGACCCATAATAAAGGGGGAAATTGAAACTGTAATAAAAAACCTCCCAACTACAAAAAGCCTGGGTCCAGATGGATTCACGGCAGAATTCTATAAGACATTTAAAGAAGACCTACAACCACTACTACTCAAATTATTCAAGAGGATTAAAACAGAAGGAAATCCCCCAAATTCCTTCTACAGTGCCAACATCACTCTAATAAACCACACAAAGATACAACCAAAAAAAGAAAAGTATAGACCCATTTCATTAATGAACATAGATGCAAAAATTCTCAACAAAATGCTTGCAAACTGTATATAGGCACATATCAAAAAGATCATCTACCATGACCAAGCTGGATTCATACCAAAGATGCAGGGATGGATTGATTTACATATGTAAATCAATAAACATCATAAAGCATATAAACAGACTTGAAAGACAAAAACTACATGGTCCTCTCAATCCACGCAGAAAAGGCCTTTGACAAAGTTCAGCATATGTTCATGTTTAAAGTCCTGGAGGTAAGTGGACTGGAGGGAATATTCCTCAACACAATTAAAGCCATATACAACAAACCCACAGCCAGCATTATCCTAAATGGGGAAAAACTAGAAGCATTCCCCTTAAAGGCAGGAACTTGGTAAGGCTGCCCCTTATCCTTTTCATTCCCACTCCTTTTCAATATAGTGCTTCTAATGCTCACAAGAGCAATAAGACAAGAAAACGAAATTAGACTACTAACTGGAAAAGAGGAAGTCAAACTATCCTTTTTTGCAGATGACATGATAGTTTACCTAAGGGATGCCAAAAACACCAGAAAACTTGAGAAACCATCAACAGGTTCAGTAAAGTTGTGGGATACAAAATTAACTTAGAAAAATTGGAAGCCATTCTTTATGCCAATAACAAGCAATTGGAGAAGAATACAAGGAGACTTTCCCACTCACGATAGCCTCGAAAAAAAAATAAATTATCTAAAACCTGACCAAACACACTAAAAATCTCCACAATAAAAAACTTTTAATTCCATAAGAAGGAGATTGAGAAAGATACTACAAAATGGAAGAACCTCCCATGCTCATGGATTGTTAGAATCAATATAGTAAAAATGGCCATCCTACCCAAAGTAATACACAGATTCAATGCAATCCTAATTAGAATCCCCATGAGCTTCTTCACAGACCTAGAAAAAAACATCTTAAAGTTCATATGCCAAAACAAAAGACCCTGAATAGCCAAAGCAACCCTGAGCAAAAAGAGCAATACAGGGGGGATTACCATGCCAGATTTCAAACTATATTACAGGGCTATAGTTATAAAAACAGCCTGGTATTGGCACAAAAACAGTCCCATAGACCAATGGAACAAAATTGAGGATCCGAACCTGAGCACATCCAATTTCAGCCACCTCATATTTGACAAAGGGGCCAAGAAGACTCAATGGAGGAAAGACAGCATCTTCAGCAACTGGTCGTTGGCATAACTGGATCAGCATTTGTAGAAGAATAAAACTAAACCCCTACCTCTCACCATGTGCAAAAATCAACTCCAAATGGATCAAAGACTTCAATTTGAAACCTGAAACTCTAAAAATGATAGAAGAAAACATTGGTAGTAAACACACAAAATATCAATAAAAATATTTAATTAAAAAAACTCATGAATAAACAAGAATAGTAATCACATGTATGGTCTTAAGTAAACTTGAGGTTTACCTGATATGATCATAGTACAAATTCTCTCCCCCAAATGCAAATTATTTGCTTATATATGTTATTTGTATATAGTGGAACAGATTTCATTTTCCAATCACATTGACACTACAGTATTGGGATTTTTTTGTTTGTTTCTTTTTGGTAGACAGTACAGTATTGTTATTCATAGCTCTGGAGAATCACAAAAGAAAGGAAGGAAGGCAGGACGGGACGGCCGTCAGGCCTTCAGACGGACGACTGACGGCCGGCATGCCGGACGGCTGTGTGTATGAAGGAAGGGAGGGAGTGGTAGGGAGGGAGGGAGGGAGGGAGGGAGGGAGGGAGGTTGGTTAAACATGGGCCAGAGGAACAAACCAGTAAGCAGCATTCTTCCATGGCCTGTGCTTCAGCTTCTGCCTCCAGGTTCCTGCCCTGAGTTCCCACCTTCAGTTCATAAGTGATAAAATATGACCCAGGAAATGTAAGATGAATAAACCCTTCCTCCCCAACTTGTCACAGCAATTGAAGAGAAACTAGAACACTACCTCTACCCAAGATCTCACTTCTGAACTCCATTCTAGCTTTATAACTTTACATGCCCCTGTGCAGGTCAAACTCAACAAGGCCAAATGAATGCTTCCTCTTACATTAGCTTCAGTTATCTGCTCTCCTTCCCGATCTTACTAAAGCAACTCTTGCCACCATCCCCTCAATTTGTTGAGCACAAAATATATGAGTCCACGCAATTTCTGCCTTCCCCCTTATGCAATCATCATCTTTACTCTTATAAGAGTCTAAATTTACCTCTTTCTAAATTCCTATGGCCACTGTGACTTCATCGTATCTCATAAGGCTGAGCAAATTTATCAATCTACAATCATTTTTGTTCCTTTCCTTTACATTATCTCCCAAACTACCAGAATATTTTAATATGCAAATATGACTGTTACCCCTCCACAAAAGTCTTCCATGACTCTCAGTGGCTACATGTAAATACTGAACTTTCTTCTGCTGTAAGACATTTCATGATTTCACACCATCCACCACTTTTTCATCTACCAAACCTATCTTGCATTTTAAGTTCCAAAGCACTACAATATATGTACTCTCCAAATCTACCATTATTGTCTCAATATCTCTTTGTACATAACAGCTCTACCTACTACAAATTACCTTAATTCACAAGACAGTAATGTGTATGTAATAAATCATTACTAGTTTCTATTACTAGTAGAATAGATCTAATGATTTTTAAAAATAAAAAATTAGGAAGCTTCATTGATGAGAGTTGAGAGATCCATTACTATTCTCTATACCCCCTTTTCTGCCATGAGCCTTCGGTGTAGAGGTTCCATTGAAGATGTGTCTTGGGACTGGGCATCTCTCAGACACTTATTCTCTGTATGTGATGACTTGTAGGACTTGTAATAGTCTCCATCTGTTGCAAAAAGAAGCTTCTTTGGGGCTGGAGAGATGGCCTAGCGGTTAAGAGCACTGACCGCTCTTGCAGAGGACCTGGGTTCGATCCCCAGCACCCACATGGCGGCCGAAAACCGTCTGAAACTCCAATTCCAGGAGAACTCCAGTTCCAGGGGAATCCGAGACCCTCTTCTGACCTCCACAGCATTGCACGACATGGGTGCACGGACCTGCATGCAGACAGTACATTCATACACATACAGAAATAAATAAAATTAAATTAGGGCTGGAGAGATGGCCTAGCGGTTAAGAGCACTGACCGCTCTTGCAGAGGACCTGGGTTCGATCCCCAGCACCCACATGGCGGCCGAAAACCGTCTGAAACTCCAATTCCAGGAGAACTCCAGTTCCAGGGGAATCCGAGACCGTCTTCTGACCTCCGCGGCATCGCACGACACGGGTGCGCAGACCTGCATGCAGACAATACATTCATACACATAAAAATAAATAAATAAATAAAAATTAAAAAAAAAAGAAGCTTCTTTGATGAGTAGTGAATGGTATACTTGTCTGTAAATATAAGGATCCATATTTACCATACAGGAAGAAATTACATTTATCTAGACATATAACAGAGATAGGGTTTTCTCTAGAATCTAAGACTTCTCATGCCATGTGTATTTGGCTATATTTACAGTGCTACCCTTAAGTTCCAACCCACTGAGAGGACTTTAAGTCCAATTAGATACCTGTTGATTACCCACTAGACAAAAGTGCCACTAATATACCACTATGGTTTGTTGTGCTGGTCTTTGCTGTGGTTATTAGGCTCTAAAACTCAGATTGACCCACTGGTTGATTTTTTCCCTCAGCAGCTTGCATAGTGCTCTCCAGAACTATGAGGGCTGGTCTTCAGGAAGGAGCTTCCAGGTCAGTTCCAGCTCCACTGCTCCAAGGCTCGTGTCTGAAGTATGGCCTGTCTTCAGCAAGAGGGTCTTACCCTGTGAGGTAATCAGGGATGTGGTAACAGCTTGTGTTGACTGGGGAGTCTCTTGGACTACCCTGACCAACAACTCAAAAGCAGGTTTCTCCTGTCTGGCACTGTGTTCCTTGTTTTATAGACTTCAGTAATACACATATACTCATGTTCAGGTATCATTGTATGTGTATTTTTCAGTAGTTCCCCCCTTCCCGGATTTTTTTTAATTAAAGTTTTGTGCAATTCATACAACATTTCTCAGTCCAATTTGAACTCATTCCCCCTTCCATGCCTTTGTAATTGTGGTATATGGAGGGAGGGTATGTATGCATACTTTAGAGTAATATAAAATTAAAGGAGAAAAATGTGACTTCCTAAACATGTTGTGGAATTAACATACAGTTTACTTTCAGACATCATAATTTTGGTATATGTGTGACATACGTATATACATATTTTGGAGCAATACAAATTGGAGGGAACAACAACAAAAGGACTGGGTTAAAGAACTGACTGAAACAGTAAATTTCTGCCCAAAACAATAAGCCTCTGTATAGAAAAACCTTAAAAAACTGAAAAAAAGATGCAAGCCATGTATGGCAAAATGCATGAACTTGCGTGGGGTGAATTTTGCAGGTAAATGGATGGAACTAGAAGCCATTATGCTAAGTGAAGTAACACAGTCCCATAAAAATAAACAATGAATGGTATCTCTTTGTGGGTGCTAGCACCAAATACCTAGTAGTAAGGGAAACTGAGCAATGTTAATTTTATTTTTTTTTTCTTTTTACCTGAAGGCAACTGTGCTGTTATAATGTGAATCCCTTAAGAGGCTCTAGAATTAACCTACCACTTATTTTCAATAGGTTTTTGAACTAAAACATTTCTCGAAATTTTACACACCATCTATTCTTTATCCTCTCTCATATATACACACTCACTCTCTTTCTCTCTCTAACCTCTCTCCTTCCTCCCCAGTTAAAGTACCCCCATTTCCCTATTTTCCCCTTTATAATACCTGTCTCCTATTATCCCCCCATCTCTTGAGCTTCTTCTTCTCCTTTACCCCCCCCCCAAGTGCCTTGTGTATCCTTCCCTCCTCTCTTCTCAGTTGAAAATCCCAAGTCCTCATGTACCAGAGTACGATGCACACAGAAGGCCACAATTGGCTAAAGTGTAGAGAATAAGAAACTGCAGAGAGTATGGCTCCTATATTAAACCTCACCCACCCATGGTTCAGGGACAATGGCAGAAGGGGAAAGAAAGATTTTAAGAGCCAGGGTTGGTGCATGGTCATAAGGAAACAGTCTTCCAGGCTTCTGGGAACTTGCACATATGAACTTACAGCAACAGTATCAGCATGCAACAGAATATGAGCTTACAGCAATGGCACCAGCATGCAGCATGCAAACTCAATCACACGAAACCCAGGATAGAACTGAAAAATGGGCCATAGGCCACAACTTTAGCCAAATAACTCCTGGCAGCTGATTACTGCTGGGTGAGGGAGAGCTGGTCTTCTTTAAGGGAGAGACTCTAGATAAGCTGACTAGTGGATGAACTTTCACTGAGGGACATCTGGGTACATAAACTTGACTTGATAGGCCTTACCATAAATGACAGAATGCATAAAATCCATTGAAGAGAGGATATGGGAATGTGCAGATGGGGGAGGAGATATAAAGATGATTAAGATGTTTTGTATGAAATGCACAAAAATTCAATTAAAAATACATTGAGGGGGCTGGAGAGATAGCCTAGCAGGTTAAAAGCATTGACTGCTCTTGCAGAGGACCCGGGTTCGATCCCCAGCACCTACATGGCGGCTGAGAACCGTCTGTAACTCCAATTCCAGGAGAACTCCAGTTCCAGAGGAATCTGAGACCCTCTTCTGACCTCCACGGCATTGCACGACACGGGTGAACAAACCTACATGCAGACAGTACACTCATACACATACAAAAATAAATAAAATTAAAAAAAAATAAATAAAAATAAAAATACATTGAAAAAATAAAATTAAAAAATGATAATTTGAAAAATAGTAGTAGCAGGCAGGAGTATCATAACACTACCATTAATGATAAACTCTTTATGCATTACAAATATTACCAAATAAATCCCGGGGGGGCGCTCATTAAAACATAACATCTTTAGACTCTCACAAGCTGTACCAATGTACTATTAACTTAATTTGAAAAACAACAAAATTACTTTGTACTAAAATAATGTACTTTAAAGCAAGAATTACATAACTGAGCATGATCTTGAAGGCCATCTGGACCATTTTCAGCTACTTTTGAATTCCATTTTCCTTAATTGGGATGAATTTGCAATAAGTGATATAAAAGCTCTTCCCAAAAGCACTACCATATATTTTCAAATGGCTACACAGCATGCAACATATTAGTATAATTAATCCAATGTGACAGCAATCAATGTCATTTGGCAAATATATCCTGCTATGCCTGCTTGCACATACTCAATAGGACTAACCTCTAAGCCCTCTTATGTTTGGGTAGAGCCAGATAACACATTCTGACCAATAAGCAGACCTGAGTCCACTATTTCTAGACCTGGCACCTTAACTGTTGTTCCTCCTTGGCTGTTGCCTTCTGCCATAGAAAAGGGAAATGCATGGCAACAGTCCCATTCAGCCTGGGCTCTAGAGTAAAGATGATACAAAGCAAAATACCTTGCTGGGCAAGGACATCAGTGAGAAATAAACCATGTCATCCTACCTCACCTACCACAAAAACTGCTTAGCATTCACATGACTCAAAGATATCAACATTTTGTATCTCCTGTGAGTGAATGTTATCAATAGTAAACTCAAGAGCTAGGAATAGTAAATTTGAGCTACTATGGGATCTTGACAAAACTGCGATCTAGTCATTTTAAGAATAATAACAGTAGGGGGGGCTGGAGAGATAGCCTAGCGGTTAAGAGCACCGACGCTCTTGCAGAGGACCCGGGTTCGATCCCCAGCACCCACATGGCGGCTAAGAACCGTCTGTAACTCCAATTCCAGGAGAACTCCAGTTCCAGGGGAATCCGAGACCCTCTTCTGACCTCCGCGGCATTGCACGACACGGGTGCACAGACCTGCATGCAGACAGTACATTCATACACATACAAAAATAAAAAAAATAAAAAAAAAGTAAGTCATAATATCAAGCAGATCATCAGATAAAGGAAGAAAACAGATATATAAGCTAAAAGTTAAAATATAATCTGGCACCTTCAGATCTGGACATGTCCATGGGTGAATGGAAAAATAGAACTTCTTGGGGGTGCAGGTGATGGTTTGTGTGATGATTTGCAAAAGGTGATGGTTCAGTTCTCTGGAATATTATTAAGAGGACCTTGAACAGTGTGTACATAGGGGACAAGCCATGAGCTGAGGGGAAAAGGTGAGAAACAGCATAGTACATGGGGACAGAGAGGCCAGGTCACAGAGAACTGGGTCTGCACTGTTAAGAAACTTGAATTTCACCCTATGAACAATCCACTAATTTCCATGTAGGGGAGTCTTAGAAGGGCATCATGTATAGAAAAGGCAATTTCTGAAACTTGTGCAGCCTCCATGATGAACTGGGGAAGAGTCAGCACTGGCTCCCAAAAGACCAGGTCGGGATCCTTACGTAGACCAGGTCGGGATCCTTACGTAGACCAGGTCGGGATCCTTACGTAGGCCAGGTCGGGATCCTTACGTAGACCAGGTCGGGATCCTTACGTAGGCCAGGTCGGGATCCTTACGTAGGCCAGGTCGGGATCCTTACGTAGGCCAGGTCGGGATCCTTA
>VZQC01003012.1:2319972-2337406 GCA_009823505.1 Rhizomys pruinosus | reverse complement strand
AGAGAGAAGAAAAAGAAGGAGGAACAGTATATCTCCTCACGCCCCAAATTAAAAACTTAAAGTATAAAGCACTAAGGTAATTTCTTTCACTACAGGGTTGGCTAATTTGAAGCTATTAGGGTCCTTTGTAACACAGTTAGTTTTATACAAAACAAAATCGAAAAGATAGTTCTTGGGGCGAAAACTCTCAGTCTAAGAGGCAAACAAGACGACTCTTTGATAGCAGATAGGGTGTCTAATATGATCTGAAAAGAACTGTGCTCTTATATTGTGAGTCCCTTAACAGGTTCTAGAAACTAACCTACCATTTATTTTCAGAGTTAGGCAGTTTTGGTATATTGATGCAGGATATGTATGTATACTTTAGAGTAATATAAGATCAAAAGAATGTGAAAAAAGAATAATAACAGTAACATCTGACATATCTGGAGCACTTAAATGACATTCTTACTGTACCTTACCTACAGTAACTCATTCATTGCAATGAATGTAAAGTTTGTAAGACGATCACATCAAGTTAAGGAGGAACGAAATAAGTTTTTTAGCATATAATCCTAAAATATTAATTGGGAGTTTCCCAGCACAAATAAGCTATGCCATCCTTAAGTGATGCATTATTTCAGACATTTCAGTTTGAATTACAGAGATCTGAAGGCATGTTTAAAACAGGCAAAAACCTGAAGTATTTGAGCCCAGAGTTGGCAATAAGGAGAGAAAAAAGATGACTGTTAAAAATAGGTTTGTATGGGCTGGAGAGATGGCCTAGCGGTTAAGAGCACTGACTGCTCTTGCAGAAGACCCGGGTTTCGATCCCCAGCACCCACATGGCGGCCGAGAACCGTCTGAAACTCCAATTCCAGGAGAACTCCAGTTCCAGGGGAATCCGACGCCCTCTTCTGACCTCCGCGGCATTGCACGACACGGGTGCACAAACCTGCATGAAGAAGTACAATCATACACATACGAAATATAAAAATAAAAAAAAAAAAAAAAAAAAAGAAATAGGTTTTGTAAAAAAAAAAAAAAAAAAAAAAGAAATAGGTTTGTATATATAAGAATCTTGGGAAAATCTGATCATGGAAGTAGATATACCTTACCTACCATACAACTCTAGGTGGAGTTTTCTAAGCCTTGCCCTCCATCATCAAGTACCTTCCAAGTCCTTTCTAGGCCTGCCATACAGGCCAAGAATGCAAACAGTTCTAAGAAATCCTAACTCCACTGGACTTGACAACAATCCAAAATGATAGTGGTTATGTAAGAGACTGGATTAAATATAATCTAGTATGATGGGTGCATATTTAAAGAAGAACTTGGAAGACAAAACTTTAAAACAATCACTTGAAGGAAAAGTTGGTTCTCAAAGGAAACAATTTACTATAGTAGGCCAATTTCATGTGAAGGTTTGGAAAAGCCACTGAAAATCTGGGATTAAATGTACACTTTGATTTTTTTATTTTACTTAGAACAACAGTAACATTGCTATCAGCACTTAGGAGGCAGAGGCAGCCTGTTCTACATAGCGAGCTGCAGGCCAGCTGGAACTAAAAGGAGACCCTGTCTTGAAAAAGACCAAAAACACAAGCTTATGATCCAGGCATGGTGGCACACAATTTTAATACCAGCACTCAGGAGGCAGAGGCAGGCGCTTTCTGTGAGTTCCAGGCCAGCCTGCTCTACATAGCAAGTTCCAGGACATCTGGGGCTTAAGGGAGACCCTGTCTCAAAAAGACCAAAAAAAAAAAAAAAAGCTTGCTTAGTAACACTAAACAATATCTGTCTATGATTATACTTTGTTGTACTATAAATTAAGTGGCTTAATACTGTCTTCAGAGAAATCTATACTTACTAACACGCTACCTGATTGATTCTTTTCCCACTTTATCCTCTCAATCCAATGTAAGGGATCAACAAATACAGGGAATGATCCATAATATGTAACTGAATGAATCTCTAACAATATAGGTTTCCAATAAATACCAATGTATCAAGTAGATTCCAGGCTGTCTTACTATAACAGGGTTTGAGGGAGTTTTGTTTTGTTTTGTTTTGTTTGAGATAGGTTCTCCCTGTAGCTCCAGCTAGTCTGGAACTTGTTATGTATCCAAGGCTGACCTCAATCTCACATAGATCTGCCTGCCTACTACAACCCCCTGCCTCCTCTTCTCCTTCCTTCCCTCCTCCTGCCTCCCTCCTCCTACCTGCCTCTGCCTCTACCTCCTGAGTGCTGGATATAAAAGTGTGCTCCACTAGGGCTAGAGAGATGGCCTAGCAGTTAAGATTGCTGACTGCTCTTGCAGAGGACCAGGGTTCAATCCCCAGCACCCACATGGCGGCTGAGAACCTTCTTTAACTCCAGTTCTGGGGGAATCCGACACCCTCTTCTGGCCACAGTGCACAAACCTACATGCAGACAGCACATTCATACAAAATACAAAAATAAATAAATTTTTTTAAATCTAAAAAAAATAAAAGTGTGCTCCACCACACCCAGCTTTACAATACTTTTTAATATTCAGTCAAAAGAATGCATAGGGTAAGTCCCAAAGAGTAAAAATTTCACTTGGAATCTCTTTCACTAACCAGTTTCTATTTTACATTGTTTTGTCTGGTTGAGTGTGACTTTAGTATAGTTTTGTCTGCCTCCTTTACTCTGATCCTCTGAGCAAATCACTATGGCTACATCACTAACCTGCTCACCCTAGTTCCCAATCAAGTCTATGGGAAGGCTTACTTATCAACACACCTCTCAGAGCTGAGAAACCGAAGCTGAATCCCAGGGCCCCCAACTGCCTTTGGCACAAAAAAATAAATAAATAAATAAATAAATAAATAAATAAATAAATAAAACCACAGAATTCTGCCCCTCCAGTTTCTAGCCATGCTTTGGTTCATGTTCTCTGTCTTCCTGGTCCGATGAATGTCCAGACATTTCAACTAATAAAGTCATCTTCATTACCTTCATGCATAAGTGGCAACTTAAAATATCTAGGTTGGCTGTCATGCTCCCAAGTAAGACACCAGACCACCATGCTCTAAAATAAAACCTGAGTTATCTTTACCAGAGTCCTGAATACTTTTGCAGGCAAGGGTCTCCTCTTGATATGAACCTAACATCTGGTGCCAACATCCAGAAGAAGGCCGAAGCCCTGGCCACTTTGGGCTGGGTGCGGCTGACAGACTCCAACCAGAGCACCAGCAGGATACAGACGCCAGATCCACTCACCATGGATTGGACTTCGTCCAGAGGGACCAGTTTCACTTACTTTGTCTCCTTTCTCCCTTTCTCTCACTCTCATGTTCTCTCCCTTTCTTTCTTTCTCTCAAGTTCTTTCTCTCTCTCACTGTCAAGTTCTCTCTCTCTCTCCCTCTCTCTCTCTCTCTTTCTCTCTCTCTTTTTCTCTCTCCCTCTCTCCCTGTCCCCCCTCCCTCTCCAAGAGGTCTTCCCTGGGCAAGAGGAACACTCTCTCTTGCTCCCTCCCTTCCTCTCCACAAGGTCTTCACTAGACTTGAGAAGAACACTCTTTCCTCTCCACATGGTCTTCCCTTAGCTGGAGAGAAACATGCTGTCTCTCATTCTCTCTTTTCCAGCTCTCTCTCTCTCTCTCTCTCTCTCTCTCTCTCTCTCTCTCTCTCTGTCTCTGGGTCTGCCATGGGCTCCAAGGTCCCACTATCAAAAGCTGTTCCCACACAGCCTGGGGACTTCACAGCGTGGCCACGCCAAAGCCAAGCAGCATTCCCCCGGGAACCCCTACCAGGCAGGGAGCCTCCAGGAGGGCCACTGCCCCACTCCCGGCAGCCATCAGCTTAGCTTCTGCTTTGATTCCTCCATTACCCCTTATCCTCATCTTTTATCTTTTCTCTCTCCTTCTCTCTGTAGGACTTCTGGTCTCTTGGCCTCCTGAGACCTGCTGTCTTGTCTACATCCTTATCTGAACTCTCTTTCTCTTCTTTCATTTTCTCTTCAACTGTGGATTCTGACCCCCTTGGAATTCCTTCTCCACTCCCTACAAACCTTAGGACTCTGGGAAACTCTTAGAACCAAACTTCTAATCAAGTCTAACTCAATTGGATTCCGTTCCAGAGTAAACAGGGTTGCTATTGACATTTAATCTGTGATGTGAATCCCACAGGATTTGTATCCTGGTGAGAGATGGGCTTACTTTATCATAGAGCTGAGCTTACTAAGGAAGCCCTGTGTGTTGGTCACTGTCATAGCTAGTTGTGGGCATTCCGTTTGGCTTGTGCACTTTGGAAGTCAGCTTCAGAGGCCCGGGACGACGGGGCACAGGGGATGGGGGGTGGGGGTGGGGTAGGAGCGCTGATTTCCTGCTCACCAATGGATAAAACCTGCCTGGATGCTCTGCCTTTGATGCTTTGGGCAAAACACTGTCACATTCTTGTACTGATCTGGAGTACATACCTCAGTTTTAGTTGGCTTAGCACCCTGTATACACTGTAAATTCCTGTACACCCCTCAACCCCCATTCCCCTCACAAGGTCTGGTATAAAGACCCGGAGTTGTGTGAATAAAGTGGAGTTACTCCCTTGGAATCTCTCCCTGATTAGTTCCTTTACTGACCAGTGCAGGCTCACTCCTCCCCCTCCTGGCTCCCACATGAGCCTCGGCAACCATGCTGAGGAATGAATGGTCCACTTGCAGGAACAGAGAAGAAGAAATGGCAACATCTAGTTTCCTCACCAAGAGGGAGGCAACCATATGATCTGGTGTCCATCCTGGTTGATGACATCATAGCCATGTGTCTTGGTTGCCATTTTGGATAGTAACATTTTCAAAATGGTGAGGACCTGTGTGACCTTGCCACTATCTTAATGTAACCACATGGCATAATTCAAAATGGCAACACCCAGGTACTTACTAGTACTTAAGGGAATCTTGATAACCTGGGAATTCCCTGGACTATAAGCATCTAATCATATGTTCTAATCCTCTTGAAATTTATTTTTTGTTTTGGTTTTCAACTTGGATTCTTGATGGGATTATATAAAAGCAAGAGAGTCCAACACATTCTTTAGTGCTTTGTAACAAGTTCAATGCATTTTTATGTCAGATAAAGGAAGTATCCCAAGTCTCCACTATGAGAGTTTAAAATTTTATCATTGTTTTGACCTGTTTCTAAATGGGATTATTTTGAGTTTTAATTTCTTGTATGGTATAGTTACTAGCTTTTAAAGATGACTATTACCGGATGTGGTGGCCCACACCTTTAATCCTAGCACTTGGGAGGCAGAGGCAGGTGGATCTTTGTGAGTTCAAGGCCAGCCTGGTGTACCGAGCTAGTTCCAGGACAGCTGGGGCTACAGGGAGACTCTGTCTCAAAAAAGACCAAAAATAAATTTAAAAAAAGGATGACTATTTAAAATTTTTACACTGATTTACATACTTACTGGTTTTAAGGAAACTACTTTGTGTTTTGACTTTGTTTACATGACATTTACTTATTTGATTAAGGGATTATTTTAGATTTTGACATCTTTTTTTTTTTTTTGGTCTTTTCGAGACAGGGTCTCCCTGTAGCCCCAGCTGTCTTGGAACTCACTCTGTAGACCAGGCTGGCCTTGAACTCACAAAGATCTTGCCTCTGCCTCCCAAGTGCTAGGATTAAAGGCGTGCACCACCACACCCGGCTATGGATTTTGACATCTTTTATATGGTATACTTACTGATTTCTAAAAGGGACTATTTTGAATTCTTACATTGTTTTACATAATATTTACAAGTCCCAGCCCCTTCACCTCATTGGTTTTTCTCTATCCTTTAAAATTTAATTACTCTCATGGGGTTGGAGAGATGGCCTAGCAGGTAAAGAGCACCGACTGCTCTTGCGGAGGACCCGGGGTTCGATCCCCAGCACCCACATGGTGGCTGAGAACCGTCTGAAACTCCAATTCCAGGAGAACTCCAGTTCCAGGGGAATCCGAGACCCTCTTCTGACCTCCGCGGCATTGCACGACACGGGTGCACAAACCTACATGCAGAAAGTACATTCATACACATACAAAAATAAATAATTAAAAAAAAAGAGTTCCCTGTCCTTTCACACCATCCCCAGAAATTTAAAAAATATATATATACATTTAATTACTCTCTTGGGGCTGGAGAGATGCCTCAGCAGTTAAGAGCACTGACTGTTCTTGCAGAGGACCCGGGTTCAATTCCCAGCACCCACATGGTGGCGAAGCTGGGCATGGTGGCACACACCTTTAATTCCAGCACTCGGGAGGCAGAGGCAGGTGGATCTCTGTGAGTCCAAGGCCAGCCTGGTCTACAGAGTGAATTCCAGGCCAGCTGGAGCTACAGGGAGACCCTGTCTCAAAAAAAAAAAAAAAAATTAATTACTCTCTCTTACCTTCATTTCATTCAACTGCTCACTTGCCTTTAAAGAGACGTTTTTAAGTTTTTCCACTCAGTACAAATTCCAGGTTTTCAGTCTAAGGAATCTCAGAATCTCAGTTCTTGACATATCAGAGTCCAGGTTGGGAAGCCACCAACCTCCCCCTTTCACCCCTGCCATCACTGTCATTACAAAAAAACTATTGTAAACCTCAAATCCCAGGTTTTCCTCTTCAAGTTTTTCTTCTCCAACTACTGCCTATATATGACCATTATTTTCTTATGTCACTTAAAACTTAAAATGCCATGTTTTTGTATGTTTCCATGTGTTAAGTTCTAACATATTTCCATGCAGAGAGATCTCACATAATTGTATTAATTGCCTTCATGTGTTACTTGTCTCAAAATAACTTTAAGCTGTGGCCACTTAAAGTTTTCTTGCTTCATTTTTTGGGCACAAGAATTATTAGTTTAAATTTTATTCTGGCATACCTAATCAAAATATAAATATTTTAATTGTGCATTCAAAGGCCTTATAAACCTGGGTATCCTAACATCTTTAAATATCTATTATTCCACAAAACTTGTATTACTGGTTTATACAAAACAGTGTGGCCGGGCGTGGTGGCGCACGCCTTTAATCCTAGCACTTGGGAGGCAGAGGCAGGCGGATCTTTGTGAGTTCAAGGCCAGCCTGGTCTACAATGTGAGTTCCAGGACAGCTGGGGCTANAAAAAAAAAAAAAAAAAAAAAAAACAGTGTGTACATATATATACATATATGTGCATACTTAACTAGAAGTCCTAAGTGATAAAATTTATTCTAATCTTTTAATGTCACCATACCTTAAGACTTTTTGCTTAAGGGTAGGTTCCAAGGCATTCCTGTACCTGGTGGCCTGGGCAGCTGAACTTTTAAATGTCTTTCAAACCAGCTGGGTTGCGTGGCCCACACCTTAATCCCAGCATACCTTTATTTTTTTTATTTATTTATTTATTTATTTTTTTTGGTCTTTTTGAGACAGGGTCTCCCTGGAGCTCCAGCTGTCCTGGAACTCACTATGTAGACCAGGCTGGCCTTGAACTCACAAAGATCCGCCTGCCTCTGCCTCCCAAGTGCTAGGATCAAAGGCGTGTGCCACCACGCCCGGCTAATCCCAGCATACCTTTAATCCCAGCTCTTGGGAGACAGAAGCAGGTAGAACTCTGTGAGCCCAAGACCAGCCAACAATTAAAGCCAGGAATCTTGGTCTAGATTGGGTGGAGGTCTTTGGAGCATGGGAATTCCCAAGCATGGTGGCTGTGCTTTAGTTTCTCTGGCTAGACACCCATTTGGGGTCTGACACTTGGGTCGGTCATGGTGCCATGAGGCTTCTCCTGGGAACTGATCTCTGGGATGGGATGGGCCAGCCCAGTCTCTTGCCTCCAGGGGGTAGGGAGGGCATCCTAGAACTGTTATTGGGCTTTGTGTTTCTACAGTGTTGTCTTCTTGGGCACTGGGCAATAATGTGATTTCCCCCTCCCTTCCTCCTCATAGGAAGCAAAGGGACCACCCTGGGTCTGTGCCTTGCTGGCTCAGCCATCTGTCCACTTTAACACTGTGTATTGTGTGTTTGTGTTTCAATTCCTCATGCCTTCCTAGGTTCCTATGTGCTACTAAGGGAGAGAGTTGACTGCAGACAAACTCATGAAAACTATTTATACTCTATTTCATGTTTTTGGTATTGTCAGTCTTTAACTGGTCTTTAACAATGGATTGATCTTTATACTGTCTTATTAGGATGGTAAAAGGGAAAGGTATTTAAGCTAAAGTTTCAAGTCTCTTATTTGCAATATTCCACAGTCATGCTTCTCAGTTTCCTGTAGTTTTAGGAAGCTTTGACATCAGATTCTGTTTTTCCTTACACTGGAACTATTAAATGGCTACTGAAAGATGTTCTTTATGTTTCTCTGTATTATACAAGTGTTACTTTTGATATTTCTTTTGACCTAACAAGATAATTTGGCTCAAGAGAAGCTAGGTTTTATCTCCCTGAACCAGTGGTATGCAGTCCAGAAGGAGATAATTTGGATGATCTTGGTAAACTTTATCAGCTTATTTCCTGTCTATAGGTATATGATATAACTCCTGTTTCCTGGAAAACTATACATCTAGGAAAGAAAAGAGACTGCTTCTGTTTCTGGTAAACAGTTTACATTTAAGATGGGCCTGAAATTGTTTCTCTTTCCTGGGATATGTCCAGTTAACCTATGATTCCAGTCAATGTTTATACAAAGATGCTTGGGCTTTTATTCAAGCTTTATCTAATTTTATACAGTAATTAAAGAGTATTGGGCTGGTGTAACTCAACCTTTCTGGATGGTTAATGACCATACTTAATGCCCATATAAAATTGGCCAAAGAGATTTAACAGAAAACTTTGTTCTTTGACCTCCGAGGTCAACTAAGTGCCAGGGAATTATGGGGGAATCTCTTGAAATGTCTTGTAACTGGAGTTACCTTTCTTCTTGTTCAGAGAGGTCACAAAGCCACCAGAGGGACTCGAACCAGGGTCCAGTCTATAAAGAGGAAGGTCAACACAGAAGAAAGTCTCCTCATGCACGAAGGGGAAAGCATGGTGAAGCAAGACCTGACTATGTCCTCGCATCCATAGAATTAGTAAAAGGAAAGTGAAAAGGAGCCAAGGGCTTCCCCCCCCCCAAAAAAAAAACTTGAGTGACCCTGAGGACCAGAGCCTCAACTGACCTTGAGAAAACAAAACTTGGTTAATCTGGTCTAACTGTATAGACTTAAATACCCAAAAAGTAGCCAGTTTCTTGGCTAGAAGCCAAAATGTTCTTGAGTCTCTTAACAGCCTGGTCTGTGTCAAAGGCTGGGAATGCCAAAAACTGTGTCTTTTCCTGAGCTTTGGAGTGAAGAATCATGGATGGCATAACCCCATGGCTGTATCCCTTAATTTCTTGTAACTTTGGGCCTCAACTTGGTAATCGCCTACAAAATCGAATCCAGCATCTTACCCACACCAGTTTTAATCAACTTTTACTTACTCTCCCTTCAAACATGAGCACCTCCCTGCTGATGAGAGTGACAACCAGATATAAAGCATGTCACCCTCTGTGTCATTAACCCCTCTTCATCACCCCCTGTTAGCAGAAGCAGCTAGAAGGAAAAATGTCACCCCCATCCCTATGACATAAGAGGGTGAAATGTAAGACTGCAGTAAACTTGGACCTAGAAACCCTGAGAAGTGGTTACCCTTGAATACCATCCTACACTCCAGGAAAAGGTTGCTATAACCTTGCTTGGCTTCTGTGAGAGAAAGAAATGCCCTGTTTTTCTCAAGACGTTTGTCCTCATACTGACCACAAAGCACCCATGCCCTATTGCCTACTTCCCTAGAGGGCCCACGCCCTATTGCCTTTCCTCTTCAAAAGTCTCCCAAGCAGCCAAATTGTTGCTGGCTGTCATGCTCCAGATACCAGACACCAGACCCTGTGCCCTAAAATAAAACCTGAGTTATTAAAAAAATATATATTATCTAATGCTAAAACATATACCACTATTTCTAATTTTGTGCTAAGTTTTATTCTGATATCAAACAATATCCATCCTAAGATCAAATAACTCCCTGGTATTTCTAGATTAACAAATATCAAATGAATGAGATGATAAAATCAGGAGACATAAATATGAATCAAATTGTTACTCCTTAATTATGTGTTCCCTAGTTAAGTAAGACGTTTAAGCCCCATTATTCCCATTCACAAAATGGAAGTAGAGCTAGCATACTAAAGAATGATACAAGACTCAAAAGACAGTACCTGGTACATAGCAAGCATAAAAGAAAGCTAGCAATCACCAGTAGCCACAAGACTTACACATGTTTCTCTGTAGTGTACTATAATCAGTATTAAGAGAAGGAAAATAATAGGATAAGGTTATTATGGTTAAGAAGATGGAAAGAGGGCTAGGGAGATGGCTCGGAGGGTAAAAGTGCTTACTATGCAAGCATGACAAGTTGAATTTGGATCCCCAGAAGCCATATTAAAAAAAAAAAAAAAACAGCATTTGAGGCCTCTAACAAAGGTTTTTCCACTTTGCTGAAACTTGCTCATCTGATGTTTCCACCAAGGTATTTAAGAATTGTCTTTACTTATGACATTCTTTGTTCTGCTTCTATAAACATTTCATAAAATTGTTATCTGAGTGGAATATAATATTTGCGGAAACCTAAATCTGTATTCCCAGGTCATGCTCATTCATATTAGGCTCCAGAATAAACCATCTCTTTAAAAGGGAAGGGGGAAGGTAGGGACTGGAGAGATGGCTCAGCAGTTAAGAGCAACTGACTGCTCCTGCAGAGGACCTGGCTTTGATTCTCAGCATGCAGATGGTGGCTAACAACTATCTGTAACTCCAGTCAGAGGGGATCCAACATCTTCTTCTGACTCCCAAGGGCACCATACAACAAGGCCGCACCTACCTACATGTAGGCAATACACTCATACAAATAAAATAAAAATAGTAAAACAGTTTTTTAAAAGCTAGGTTCAGTAGTACAAGCATCTATAGAGAGAATAAGAGACAGAGATAGGAGAGTCTCCACAAGTTCACTGGCAAGACAGCCATGCCAGACAGACTACCACTGAAGTGGCAAAGATACCCTGTGTCAAGCAAAGTGAAAACGCAAGGATTGGCACCTGAGGTTGTTCTCTGACCTCCACACACCTGCCATGGCACACATGCAACACACACAAGCATACACACACACGGCACACATGCAACACACACTCTTACACATCATGAACATGCATGTGCATGCGTGCGTGCGTGCGCACACACATAGGATGAAGGACAAGTCTGTACAATAGTTATGATGGACAAATCTGAAAGCAAATTGAGAAAACAATAAGGAAAAAATGGAAGAACCAAGCCAAAGATCAAGTAAATAGAAAACAGACATTTCATGGGTGAGGGTGCACATCACTGCAGGTGCTAATATGTGACCATTGTAGAGGCAAAGGGTTGATATCAAGTATATTCCTCTATCCCTTCCCATCTTATTTTTTCAGACAGGATCTCTCACTGAACCTGGAGCTCACCATTTCAGCTAGACAGGCTGGCCAGTGAGCCCCTGTGATCTGGATGTCCCTGGCCCACCCCATCCCAGCACTGGGGTTAGAGGTGAGCACTGCTGCACCTGGGTCCTAGGGCTTGGTCAGCAGGCACTTTATTATCTCCCCAGCCCCAAGCAAATGGACATTTCTGAGAAAAAAAAAACGGTATCTTAGGAGGCCATACAAGCTGTCAGGGACACCGTTTCCATGGAAAGCAGGATCTTGAGAAGAGGTAGAATTTCCTGTTCTTTTTTGTGTTCAGGAGACTTAGTGCAAGGACTTCAACATTCAGCCAATGTTTCAACCCACATGTTCCTCTTTGAAATATGACACTTTCAAAACTTTCTCCTGACAAATAATTCTCATCCTGAAATAAAGTAAAACACCTTTTCTCAATTCTTATCCCCCAAACCTTCGTTCTAATGTAACCTCCTCTGATACCACCTTCCCCAACTATCTCAGAGTGTGTTGCTCATTCAATGATGTGTACGTCTTTCCATCCCATAAATCTTGCCATAATTACTTCCATTCCCTTCCAATCAGCCCACAGACTCCCTAAGGGCAAAGCCTGGGACCTATTCTGTTTATATCTAGCCCAGGGCAGGATGAATGGGAGAAGCCACTAGGTGTACTACACTGCTCCAAGAAGAATCAGGATCACAGCTCCCTGTTTGTCCATTTGGGGACATGGTTCCCACTGCCACCACACTTTTGAAAACCTAAGGAAATAAGAGCACAAGCTGAATTCAAGAGATCCTGATTCTCTCCTGGCTCTGCTCAAAACTCTGTCTTCAAACAAGCTACACATTCTCACAGTACCTTGGTTCCCCAAATTACAAAGAAACTATCATTTGCCCCTCAAATATCCTTCAGTAGCTGCCCATTAATATACAAACTCTAAAAATGTGGAAGAATTCTGAAATTAACATTGTTATATAAGAACAAATTATTTTATTACTGTCTCACAGCTTGATACTCTTATAGCTATCTATGTTGCAAAAAATTCATGCTGTGAAATAAATTGACTATTTACTACTATAACTAAAAGAAATGTTTTTTTTTTTTTCTAAAACCCTATAGGGCTTGTAGTTTACATACCCAAGAGGGGTAAACACAACAAGCATAAAGAAGCAAAGACAAATAATCTAATTAATTCACATTCTCTCACACCACAAACTAAAGATTCCTTTGAGAACAACCTGTTCTATTCTAACAAACCTACAGGACATCTGGTCTAGTATTCTTTTAAAATTTTTTTATTAATTTTATTTATTTCTGTATGTGTATGAATGTACTGTCTGCATGCAAGTTTGTGCACCCGTGTCGTGCAATGCCCCGGAGGTCAGAAGAGGGTCTCGGATTCCCCTGGAACTGGAGTTCTCCTGGAATTGGAGCTTCAGACGGTTCTCGGCTACCAAGTATTCTTTGCAGAGCATGCATTCTCCATGTCAAGGGTTTTTTTTTTTTTTATGACAGTCTGATTATTCTCTTCTCTATAATTTGATCTTGTCACCAAATGTCACAGGTAAGTCACAGCAAATACACCTCCGGCCCTTTAAACTGAGAAGCTTTGAAATACTCAAATTAATGAGGCCTAAAAGATATGCTTAACGGGGCTGACTTTAAATTAACAAAAAGCTGGTGTCACTGGGAAGATGCTCAGGAGCTTGGTAGACACAGAATAAGCAAGTGAGTGACTTCTAAATGTCTAATCTGAGCACTAAAGAACCACATGTGTACACCAAGACAACCCTCTCAGCAGGTGTGTCCCCTTCCACACCCCTTATCAGCAATTTAAAGGTGAGGTTCCTTGTGTCCGTGTCAATCTCTATTCATTAGGATGCTATCAATAAACAGAGGGCACAAGATCTAGTCTGAGATTTTGTGGCCCTTCCACAACTGATAAAGTCCACATTTCTCACTCAAATATCTTCCTGTCCATTAGACCTCAGATCCAAGGACCAATAACCCCTAGATTCCTAGCCACTTCTTTCACTTTCCCTCTTGCCCCACAGAGTAAGCATTTACTCAAGGTATGGTTCCCCAACTAAGGGAATAAACATGGTCTGTGAAGCTATTATGCAGTGTTTGGGGTACTACCTAGGCCCTACAAAACAAGAATATGCATTTTACCAAACTCCTCAGGTAAGTAATTTTCAAGTTAAAGACCACCCCAGGTCTATGGACTAGCAGGCTCACATCAATCTTTCTCAAGATAAGAAATAGCTATTTCCAGCTTTGCAAATCTCCCTCCTGAGTATTATCTCCTCTCTAGATTCTTGGATGCTAAGTGGGCTGCTAAGCACCTATAGGTTCCCTAGGCCTAGCTGCCTACAACCTCTAGGATTGCCCACTTCCATACAGAACAATGGCTGTTATGTCTCTTGACAAAGTGCCTGTCCTGACTGCCAGGTAGAAGAGGCAGCCTCCAAACCCAAGAGGACTCCTGAGTCTTCTCACTCATGAAAATGTCCAATGTCCAAATCTCTGGCCTTTGCGAATAAGGCTTTTCTAAGTGATAATTAAGGTCTGTGTTAAGTTCTAATACCATGTGTAAGGTTAGCACCCAGCTCCCAAGATTTAGCGATTCTCTTTTGCTTTTAAGTTGGAAGATGCCATGGTCTACTCTAGCCCCTGGAGTATTTCTCTCCACAAGATGAACTGGTAAACATTTTAGAGTGAAGCAGATCAAAGCACAAGGAGCCTTTTGCATTTTCAAAGGTTTGCTGCTGAGTGGGTTTTTTAATCATGGCACTCCTACCATGGGAGACTATAGAAATATACTTCAGATTATACTAGATAGGTTCTTTCATCAAAGTCGCTGATTCTGCCCTCTTTGGACTCAGCTCCTACTTCTTTTATTACTGAGGACAAATTCTACTGGCGCCCCCTGCTTCCTGCTGATTCTTTCCATTAAGCGTCATCTTGTCAGCCAACCAGCCAGCCAGCAAAGATTAGTAGAAGCAAACAAGGTACACTAAAAAGTGTCCTCTAATCTGGGTGTGGAGGCACATGCCTATGACCCTTGGACACAGAAGACTAAAGGAGGATACTGACCTTGAAGTCAACCTGGACTACCTGACAAGATCCTGCCTCAAAAACCAAAAATAACAACAATAACAAAAAGCCCTTCTTATCTGAGCAGGTCACATGAACTAAGATCCTGAGTTTGTTGACCCCATTTAACGGTACATCTTCCCTACATCCTCAAATTGCATCAGCCTCTTCCGCAGGCCAAGCAAAACCTGGCCATCATGGTTCATATCCCCACACAGCACAGGAATGGGCCTCTTTACCTGCTCCTCACCTGACCTCTAAATACTGGTTCACACAAGACTTTAGTATTCAGGCTTCTTCCCTTCTTGAGTTAGGGCTCTAGGTGATCTACCTACTTTAAACAGTACCTACATGCTGATGGCTCCCAAAAAACCATCTCTAGCTTCCATTTCTTCTTGGAATCCAGACTCATTCAAATATTATTTATTTCAGAATTTTTTTGCAACTTTGTTTAGGTAAAGCTCACATGAAATAAACTATATACACTTAAATTGACAAATATGTGTGATTAGCAACAAGCCCACAAAAAATAATAAACATAATCATCTCTCCAATTCCCACCCTAAGGTAGTCTCTGATCTATGTTTTGTCAAAATTAGTTTGCATTTCTAGAGTTTTATACAAATATAACCACACTAGGCATATCTTTTTTGTTTCAGGTTGCTTTAACTCTTTTTTTTCCCCTTAATTTCTTATTGAGCTTTTGTATATTTCAGACAATATTTCTTTTTTTTTTAATTTTTTCGGGGCTGGAGAGATGGCCTAGCCGTTAAGAGCATCGACCGCTCTTGCAGAGGACCCGGGTTTGATCCCCAGCACCCACATGGCAGCTGAGAACCATCTTTGACTGCAGTTCCAGGGGAATCCGATGCTCTCTTCTGACCTCCGCGGCATTGCATGACACAGGTGCACAAACCTACATGCAGACAGTACATTCATACACATACAAGAATAAATAAAAATTTTTAAAAATGTTTAAAAAAATATAGACAATGTTTTCATTTCACTAAGGTAAACCACTAAGAATGGAAAGGGTGTCTTATATTAGCCGCATGCTCAACTTTTTATTTTTTTATTTTATTTTATTTATTTCGGTATGTGTATCAATGTACTGTCTGCATGCAGGTTTGTGCACCCGTGTCGTGCAACGCCGCAGAGGTCAGAAGAGGGTCTTGGATTCCCCTGGAACTGGAGTTCTCCTGGAATTGGAGTTTCAGATGGCTCTTGGCCGCCATGTGGGTGCTGGGGATCGAACCCGGGTCCTCTGTAAGAGCGGTCGGCGCTCATAACCGCTAGGCCATCTCTCCAGCCCCGTGCTCAACTTTTTAAGAAAACTGCTAAACTCTTTTCCAAAGTGACTGTACCATTTTTTCCACCAACAGTTCTAGCTGCTCCATATCCATGCCAACATTTGTTATGGTCAACTGTGTTAACTTTAGCTATCCTAGTGGACCTATACTACACTTGTGATTTTAATTTCTATTTCCTTAGTGACTATATTGAACATCTTTTTATATATTTGTCATCGTGTATCTTTAGTAAAGTATCTGTTCAAATCTTCAATGCTTTTTGTAAATGAGCTATTAAGATTTCTTTATGTTCTAAATAAAATCCACAGTCAGATAAATTTTTTACAAATATTTTCTCTTTACCTGTGGCCTACTTTGTTGTTGTTGTTGTTGTTGTTGTTGTTGTTGTTGTTTAAGACAGGGTCTCCCTGTAGCCCCAGCTGGCCTGGAACTCATTATGTAGGCCAGGCTGGCCTTGAACTCACAGAGATCCTCCTGCTTCTGCCTCCCAACTGCTGGGATTAAACATACGAGCCAACATGCCCAGCCTATCTTTTCAATGGTTATTAAAGAACAAAACTGTATGATTTTGCTGAAGTCAAACTTATTGATTTTTTTCCTTTGATGTCATAAAAACAGCCTGGTATTGGCATGAAAACAGACCCATAGACCAATGGAACAAAACTGAGGAGCCGAACTCAAGCACATCCAATTTCAGCCACCTTATATTCAACGAAGGGGTCAAGAAGACTCAATGGAGGAAAGACAGCATCTTCAGTAAATGGTGTTGGCATAACTGGATCACCACTTGCAGAAGAATAAAACTAAACCCCTATCTCTCACCCTGTACAAAAATCAACTCCAAATGGATCAAAGACTTCAATTTGAAACCTAAAACTCTGAAAATGATAGAAGAAAACATTGGTCGTATCCTACAAGACACAGGCATAGGAAAAGATGTTCTAAATCAGACAGCAGCTGATTAAGGTCAACAATTGACAAATGGGACCTTATTAAATACTCAAGAGCTTCTGTACAGCAAAAGAAACAATCAGGGAAGTGAAGAGAAAACCACAGAGTGGGAGGAAACCTTCACCAGGGATACATCTGACGGAGCACTAACATCCAGAGTGTATAAACTACTCAAAAAACAAAGGAGGAAGAAAACAAATGACCCACTCAAAAGATGGAGTAGAGCTGAACAGAGACTTCACCAGTGAGGAAGTAAAGATGACTGAGAAACATCTTTAAAAGTGTTAACATCGTGGGGCTGGAGAGATGGCCTAGCGGTTAAGAGCACTGACTGCTCTTGCAGAAGTCCCGGGTTCGATCCCCAGCAGCCACATGGTAGCTGAGAACCGTCTTAAACTCCAGTTCCAGGGGAATCCAATGCCCTCTTCTGAACTCCTCGGCATTGCACAACACGGTGCACAAACCTACATGCAGACAGTACATTCATACACATACAAGAATAATGGTGGCGCACGCCTTTAATCCTAGCACTTGGGAGGCAGAGGCAGGTGGATCTTTGTGAGTTCAAGGCCAGCCTGGTCTACAGAGTGAGTTCCAGGACAGCTGGGGCTACAGGGAGACCCTGTCTCGAAAAGACCAAAAAA
>VZQC01003012.1:2261506-2317530 GCA_009823505.1 Rhizomys pruinosus | reverse complement strand
AAGAACTGACCAAAACAGTGAACTTCTGCTCGAAACAGTCAACTTCTATATCGAGAATTTTGAGAAAGACTGAGAAAAAGATGAAAAACATGTTTGGCAAAATGCATGAGCTTCGGTGGGGGGGGGTAGGGAGGGAGACATGGGTCTAGATTTGATTTGTAACATAATCTTGTACAATATATATATATATATATATATATCAATAAAAAAACTCAGACCACTAATAAACACACACACACACACACACACACACACACACACACACACACACACACGCATGCATGCAATTCTGTTTCACCGAGTCTTAAATGAGGTATAGATTTTGGTCCCAGCATTAAAGTCACCAAAGCAGAACAAGGAACATCCAAGTACAGCAAGCACTCATCCCAGTACAATCCAACCTTAGTTAGGTAAACACCCATCCCATCTTATAAGCTTCCTGTCCAAAGCAACGACACCCTTGAAAATACCAGAAAAGGCCATGCTTGCTGCTTTACCAACTAAGAGAATGAGGAACAAGAGAAATAATGCAACAAGTCTATTGATTCACATCTGGGAAGTGTTTCTTTGTTGTATCCTGCCTGGGGCCAAAGGCAGGAAGAACAGCAGAACACTGGGCCTTATACAGCTGGGCCACCTACCTCATCTACTTCCAGAGAGCTAATCCAATGCTCTGCCATATGCACTCTGTCCCCACTCTCCCACCAATCCATATTCATTTTTTAGCCAATTTTTAATTGAAACTTTGTACATTTCATATAACATTTCCCAATCAAATCTAGACCAATTCCCTTTTCCTTGCCCCCACCCCACCAGAGCTCATGCATTCTGCCATACATGTTTTTCATCTTCTTCTCAGTCTCTTTTAAAATTTTCAATGCAGAAGTTTACTCTTTTGGGCAGAAGTTCACCGTTTCAGTCAGCTCTTTGACCCAGTCTTTTTGTTGTTGTTGTTGTTGATGTTGTTCCTTCCAATTTGCATCACTCCATAATATGCATATATGCATCCTACACTCCATATTCATTTCATACTCATCATAATCTGCTCCCATACACTGCTATAGGCTAGGTGTTTGTCCTTTCCAGAATTCATGCTGAAATTTAATTCCAAAAGTCATAAATTACTGGTATTTGCAGCTGTGGTCCTTGCAAGTTAGTTAGGAGTAGATGCAGTAATGACAGAACTCCATTATTACATTAGTGTCTTTATGAAAAGATCATGAAAGACCTAAGTAAACAAGCTTGTTCTGTCTCACCACATGATGCCAAGCCACCTTGAAAAACTGCAAGGAGGCCACTAAGCCAGAAATCTTTCAGAATTGCAGCTCTTAAACTTTGGATTTCCCAGCATTCAAAATTACAACCAGTAAATTTATTTTCCTTACAAAGTACCCAACCTTTTGTATTTAGTTGTGGCAACACAAAACATACTAAAACACCCACCCAATTCATTAACTATTCTTCTCTTTCTTCCTATCTGACCATTCTCACTCCTATGTCACAGGAAGTTACTATTTTTTTCCTTTGGTTCTTCATTATAATGTTACCTCTTCATTCTAAAAATGTTTCCTTTCATTGACCTGGCCTAATGTGTACCGATATTTCTTGGACCTGAGCAAGATTATACTAGTTGAGGCTTTTCAGAAAACAAGTGACTTAAGTCAACTTAAGTCAGGTTCTAAGATTTGGAGCTATCACTCAGCTATGCTTTCAAGGAATCAGAGATAAAAGGACTGTGTCCACAATTACTAGGAACTGAGGGTAAGAACAGCAAGGTAGATGAGGATTAGGAAAATTCACTCTTCTATGAAACTTTGCACTTACCTTCACAGCACTAGTTAAAATTATAATGAAGTGTGTGTGTGTGTGTGTGTGTGTGTGTGTGTGTGTGATTAGTCTCTCCCTGCCCTAGACTAAAAGTTTCTTGAAGACAAGTACTGTGTTTATCCCACTAATTATGAAAATCTCTGAGCCCTGTGTGAGTCTGTATCACACAGCTATAATCAATTACTCTAGCCCTATCAGGTAAGACAAGAGTTTATTCTTCAGGGGGCTGGAGAGATAGCCTAGCCATTAAGAGTGCCGACTGCTCTTGCAGAGGACCTGGGTTCGATCCCCAGCACCCACATGGCGGCTGAGAACCATCTGTAACTCAATTCCAGAGGAATCCGACACCCTCTTCTGACCTCCGCGGCATTGCATGACATGGGTGCACAAACCTGCATACAGGCAGTACATTCATACACATAGAAAATAAATAAATAAAATTTTAAAAAAGAGTTTAATCTTCAGCAGAGCTGAGAACAAGACAGTGCTCCTCATATTGCATCTTCTCTGAAAAACGTTAATGAGAGTCTAACCTTTTCTAGTTCCTGTCACTCTTTAACATTTATAGATGTTGCTCAATGACTTTTACAGGTATTCTCATTTAATATTCATGATAAACTTATGAAATATGCACTATGATCATTTCTATTTTTGACATAAAGCATTTGAGGCAGAGAGAGGTTAACAATTCACCAAAGGGAACAAGTGAACAGCAAGGATGAGATTCCAACTTAAGAAGCCTCATCTACAAGCTTGTTCTGCTAATCACTGCACTGTAACATCCTTCGTTGAAAAACATTGCGAGTTCTCAAGTACCAATGAACTAAGCAAAATAAAACAAATGATGACATGAAGGTAATTTCAGATTTAGATGTACAGTTCTACACAACAATTCAAAGAAAATGAATCATTTCAATGTGTGGTCCTCACTGAGGATGTTTTGTTGCTGGTTGTTGTCAATCTTTGACACTTAACTGCTACTCAAAACAACAGTCAAAATTAAAATCACATTTCCTTTTCAACCGACAGAAATGAATACTGAAGCTAGAATATTCCTATATTTTAACAGTTTCTTCTGCTATTATTTCCTGTTTTATACAAATGCATCCAAGTTATTTTTAATCAGTCAAAGGATACCAAATCACCACTGGACCAAATATGTATTGCTGTGTGTTTCAGTATAGGTAGTAGAAATTTATCAATATCATCATCTCTGTAGATTTCTTTCACTAGACTCTGCAAGCTTTTCTCCTATCTGGAAGGATACCCAAAACCACTACACAGACCTGAAAGCACAGATGGACTAGAGAGGGAGCAACAAGGACAACTCAGACCATCAGATCTCTGTCCAGTGGCTGCTTCTAAATCCCACGCAGTAGCCTGATTTAGAAGCAACACCTAATCTTACTTTGGGGCCTGAGGCACCTGTAACCATACACACACACACACACACACACACACACACACACACACACGCACACATACACACACATAATGTGCACATATGCTTGCTTATGATGCCTCATTAGTGCATCATGGAATGCAAAATGCCCTGTGAGGAAAAGAATTAGTAAAGGAAATTTTAACTCACCTTCCACTGGTCTTCAGAAAGCAGTTTCACAACCACAAGGTCCCCATTTAAAGCTCTATTACGAGCAACAACCCCATCAATAAAAATGTCTCGATCACCATCCTAAGTTAGAGAGAGAAATAAACCAACAGTCAGCTTACCAAAGCCTAGAACAAAAATCATTTCCTTGATTTAAAATGTTTAGTCTTGGGGGCTGGAAAGATGGCTCAGTAGTTAAGAGCACTTGCCGCTCCTGCAGAGGATGCTGGTTCAGTTCCCAGCACCTACATAGAGGCTAACAACCATTCAGAACTCCAGTTCCAGGAGAATCTGCCACTTTCTTCTGACTTCCACAGGCATTGTACAACACAGATGCACTTCCATATATGCAAGCAATACATTCATACGCATAAAATAAAATAACAAATAATTTTTTAAGTAAAAAATAAGATTAAATATTTAGGCTCTAAATACATCCACTAAGTTAACAGGAATACTACTGCATAGCCATGCACAAATATAAGGGAAACTCAGTCTTCTCTAACAAAAAGAAATGGCCATGGAAACTTAAGACCAGACTAGCAGAGTGCTAAAAGAAAAATCACCAAATACTTAAGAGATCTATTAAAGGCAGACAAAAAAAAAACCCACTAAGGTTGTATGTTTTCATCACTGGAATGAGGAAGGAGATGTTCATAGGTTTTATCCTTTTGGTTTTAAGTTAAAAAAAAAAAGCATACAAAGAAGGCAGAAAGACGGAAGAAGCAAAACCTTGAGGCTGGTAAAACATCTGCATGTCTGCCTTTTTTCTGACTTAGGAGCAGAGTAGCTCCAGACCACACACATGACACACTGATACCTTGGGTATCTTCAGTCTCATTGCCAGAAACACCCCCCTCTAAGCAATGTGGTAAACACTGAATTCCCCAACGAATCTACTTCTCAACTTAAGAGGTGGCAGAGTCTTCTTGATACGCCAAATCACATAAATGCAAAGACAGCTAAGGAAAATGTGGCCTTCAGGGGTAAGGGGCTGGGAGAAATTTAAATATTTTCAAAATGTTTCATCAGCAAACATGTACTCCTCTTTTATTCCTAGAGAAGTCATACTTTTGTGCCTCTATCAATGGGTAAAAATGAGGCCAAATAGTGGGTTTACTTACAGGAGGTAATAATAAAAGGGTATAGAAAGCCATTACCTAATTTCTTCTAGCAAAGACATCCTATACAGATGAGATTTAACACACAAAGAACTGAAGATGACCACTAACAATATTCTAGTTAGGTAAAACCGTGATTCCAAAAATCACCAACCCCCACCTCAAAAAAAAGGCACAAGATTTTAGTTGCTCTGCATTTTTTATAGCTTTCAATTACAACAATTTGAGAACTTTTAGAACAGATTTTCTTTTCAGTTTCTAGTCTACTGCAGGCTGACAGCTGTAGCCTACCAAACTGGATGCCACCATAGTCCCAAATGAGCAGCTACCATATTAGCCACAAAGAATTACTACTGCAGTTGACTTCATGATGAGCTTCTCAGAGAGGTAAAAGGATGATGGGTAAAAAAAAAAAAAAAAAAGTTAACAACTGCAATGTGATGCATCCCCATCAACGGCTGCCTTCTGCAGTTTACAAAGCAGTGATCTTATGGAGCTCCTGCAATGAAAAGAACTGTTTAGAGGTCGCCCTAACCCATTCTCATGTATCAAAACACCAGCCAATGAAATGCCTCCTTGACAAGCAGCTGTAACCATCCTCCAGCAACTGAGAAGTTAAGTGACAGGATAATGATACTGTGAGCCTCCTGTCCTAAAGAACCAAGGAAATCAGGATGAGGGGAACCTCAGACAACCTCTACCTACTCTACCACTATTCACTTCTTCTTTGATTCATTCAGAAGTCTCTGTCTACAGCCAAATCTCTCATTTTAAATATACTAAACTTGGGATCTGCTCTCTTAAGTAGTTTTTAAGGCCAAATAACTCATCTCTTTATTTGAATGCCAGAAACCTTGCCCTATCCATTAGAAAAAAATATTAGAATATCAAAACCAAAGGGGGGGGAAGGTGGGAAGTGAGTGGTGAACATTGCTGGAGGAAAGACAATCTAAAAATGCCACGGTGACCAAAGTATCCTCTGTTGATGAATAGCTCCCTTAGGACCAGGAATAAATTCCACAGCTGGATAAAGGATGCCTCCCATGGAAAGACACAGGAACAATTTATAGAGTTTCTTGAACCAATATAAGCCAAAAATAAAATAACAAATAAGCTGGTCTATTTCTCTTCATCTTAACCCCAAATAGAATAAAAGGCTATATCAGTAGTATCATTTATACAACAGAGTTCTACTTAGCCATAAAGACAAAAATCATGAAATCTGCAGGTAAATGGATAGACCAGAAAGTGTTATGCTAAGTGATGCAACACAGATTCAGAAAAACAAAAGACGTATGTTCTCCCTCATTTGTGGATCTTAGCACCAAATCCTTATGTGAGTCTGTGTCCTGATGTAACTGCAGGAACCAGGAAAATGGAAAGGAACCAGGGAGGTAAAGGAGGAATCTGAGAGAGAACAGTAGGAGACAGGTATTACTAGGGGCGAAATAGATAAAATGGGGGTATTTAAATGGGAGGGGAAAGAGGGTTATACATGGAATTTGGGGATATAGGGAAAGAAGAAGCTCAAGGAAGATGGGACCATAGGAGACTGACATTATCAAGGAAGAAACAGGAAAAATGGAGACACTTTAAATGGGGAAGGCATGGAGGGAGGGTTAGACAGGGAGAGAGAAAAAAGATAATGCATAGCTAGTGTAAAAAAACAGAGGTAATCATACTGGTTTAACAACCTAATGACAGATTACACACACAATATCTCAACATGAGTCCATGTATATAGCTGAAAACTATATAACATGAAACAGTACAAGACAGGGAAAATCTTCCTTTGAGCTGTTGGCCAGGGTAATCCAAAAGACTCCCAAAATTACACATGCTACGGCCACAGCTTGATTGCCTCCCAGAACTTGAAGGAAAGACACTATTCCTGAACACAGGACATACTTCAGAGACCAGATTTGGAGTAACAGAGATGGAACTGACTTGGAAGCCACTTCCCCTGAAGGCAGTTCTCATAGCTTTGGAGAGCACTGCACAAGCTGCTAAGGGAGAACAGCAATCAGTGGTCTAAAAACAGCTTTAAGACCAGGCAACCACATCAATGACAGGCACAGCAAACAACACTGGTGCAGTAGTGGCAGTTTCCTTTTTTAAGTCTTTTTTGAGACAGGGTCTCCCTTTAGTCCTAGCTGGTCTAGAACTCAGTATGTAGACCAAGCTGGCCTTGAACTCACAGAGATCCACCTGCCTCTGCCTCCCAACTTCTGGGATTAAAGGCCTGCACCACCAGGCCCAGGTCAGTAGTGGCAACTTTTATCTTGGGGGCCATCAACAGCTACCTAACTGGATTTAAAACCCACTTGATGAGAAGAAACTCATATGTGGTGCTGTCAACATAGAAAAATACACATGGCTAGAAAGGCCATAGGTCTTAGGAAAGAAAGAAAAAAAAGGCTGTCACATCCCTAGACTAATGTAATTTCTTAGTAAGTACAAAATATGTATCCTCCTATTTACAGTCAAGTATCCCAGTCACCACTCATCAAAGAAGCTTTTTTTTACACCACATGGAGACTATTATAGAGTACCACAACTGGTCACACACAGACATTGTCTGTGAATTGCCCAAGCCTAAGTGGTACGTCTACAATGCAACCTCTATTACCTAAGGCTCATGCAACATAGAACAAGGGGTAAAGAGGACAATGATGAATCTCTCAACTCTAATGAAGCTCCCTCATACAAGAGAGGGCCAGGTACATAAAAGGGCACAACTGGCCAAAGCATGGAGATTGGGAGCCTGCAAAATGTATGTCCTCAGACAAGGTTCCTATATTAAGCTTCATTCACCCAGAGCTCAGAGACCACTCTGGAACAGAGGCAGAAAGATTCTAAGAGCCAGGGAAGAGGTTAATGACCATATGGGAATAGAATCTTCCAAGCTCCCATGACCCTGCTCCTATGAACCTATAGTGGTAATGTCAGATACACAAGACCCATGCAAATTCAAGCAGACAAAAACACAGCATGGAACTGGGGAAATGGGCAGCAAAGCCCAATCTTAGCTGAAATAATGTTGGTAGCTGTTTACTGCTGGATGAGGAAGTGCTGATCTTCTTAAATCGAGGGACTCTGGATGGGCTGACTAGACCTCAGTGGATGAACTTGCACTGAGGAACTTCTGGGGACACTAGCTTGACACAATGGGCCTTGGCACAAATGATAGAGTGTGTGAATTCCAGTGGGGGGGTGTGGGAGGTGCCAGTGGGGAAGGGGGTGTAAAGGTGATTAACATTGATTGAGATGTTCTGTATGAAATACACAAAAATTCAATTTTTTTTGTCTTTTTGAGACAGGGTCTCCCTGCAGTCCCAGCTGGCCTGAACTCACTTTGTAGACCAGGCTGGCCTTGAACTCACAAAGATCCGCCTGCCTCTGCCTCTGCCTCCTGAGTGCTGAGTGCACCACCACACCCCGCTATATTCAATTTTTAATATTTTTTTAAAAGGAAGAAAATATCTAAAATAAAGCTTGTAGAGGCAAATATACACAACACAGAAAAGAGCCATGAGCAACTCACAGATGGAGAGCTCATGCTTAACAACTGCATCCTGGCCCTTGTGGGTATTAACTGCTTCAGTATTAGTGTGTGTGTGTGTGTGTGTGTGTGTGTGTGTGTGTGTACATGTGTACACAAAATTGATACTATGACTCAGCTATACACAAGACTCAGATCAGAAAGGAGAATGTGACTTATCCTGGGGGAGAAAACAGAGCACAAGAGTTTGGTTTTGGCACATGATATATGTTCCCTGATGATTATTTTTATAACTAATTCATTTATGTCTCTAAATGGGTTATTAATAATTCTAACAGAACTAGAGATATACTTTTTTAGTTATAGATTGCTATATTACAAGCTTAACATAGCTTATTTCTGCATTTATCAAGGAATGTACAGTCTGGTTTAGTGGCCATGCAGTAAGCATTGTGATGAATTCAGGAGTATGTCACAGTTTATTATGAAGGCAGGGAATTTTCAACATCACAATCACATTTGTTTAGACATTTTTTTCATTTCTCAGGAAATACATTTACCACTGTGTAAAACTTCATGCAATCTTGAAATAGAATTAACACAGCTTACCATAGTATCATAATCTCCTTTGATGTGAACTTATAATTAAAGGTAATTGGTGTGGGATTTATCTTTATCACCAAATAAATGAATAAATTTTAGAGCATTTATTATGTTCTGAAAAAAATGAAAATCTACTTTCTTTCAGTAGAAATTATAATGAATTCAAGTCAAATTCCCTCAAAAAAATATTCTTTTGTACCTAATGATGAGTCCTTAGCCTCCTAACTTAGGTGGATATCTGACATACCAAATGACAGTGTATAAATTCATAAAATTTTTAAAATATGGATAACCCTAAATAATTTAATCAAATCTTTTTTTTATCCAAGAACCTTGCAATTTTAAAGCTGTGATAAATGTTAAATGTCATTTAACTACTCTAATATTATAAATAAGGAGATCTTTTATTTCCTATGGTCAGAGGAGAGGCTGTACTTAGGTTTCATGTTCATTTCTACCTTTGATCTCCAGCTTAAGGAGGTTACAGGTAAGCCTTCAGGCTGTGACTCTGGCATCTGTGGGCACGTTTGTAGTTCATGTAAATTCATCTTGACATGGACATGAACTACACTTAGAAATTCACACTACTGAAGGTAGGTAGGAATTTGTGTATATGTGAGTTACTGCCTCTACCACTGTTCCTTTCTATAATGCCTCAGAACTGAAACTGACCAAAAGATGCCCCCCAAATAAGAATGCAGGATCATTCCAATGTCTCAAGCTAGACTGTTCATAATCACCTGCAACTGGACCTTGAGAGCAGCTTTTGTAGTCAACTCTTACCAAGAGACGACTTTAGTGTTTTTTATCTCTCTAGGCTAATATGTCTACTCCACTAGAAGCTAGATAAAATAAATGAAGCATAGAAAAAAAGATTCTGGGGCTGGAGAGATGGCCTAGTGGTTAAGAGCACCGACCGCTCTTACAGAGGACCCGGGTTCGATCCCCAGCACCCACATGGCCGCCAAGAACCATCTGAAACTCCAATTCCAGGAGAACTCCAGTTCCAGGGGAATCCGACACCCTCTTCTGACCTCCGAGGCATTGCATGACACAGGTGCACAAACTTGCATGCAGACAGACAGTACATTTATACACATACAAAAATAAATAAAATAAAAATTAAAAAAAGAAAAAAGATTCTAATATTCCATCTGTCTAAAAATTTCTAAATAGGATATAACAAGAATTCAATTTCACACAGGAAAACAACTATGAATTTCTGAAATATCTTTAAGTTTTGCTTTTGCTTCCTACCTTTTCTTTAACGAGATTAAATCATAAAAATACAACATTTGCAACAGAAACTATATGAATTTAATTTGCAGGAACCTAGCCAGGCTCCATACCCCTCCTCATCAAGCAAGGAATTCTGAAAGCCAAATGCATGTCCTTTCCTGAAATAACTGGCCTCAAAGCCCCCAGAGTGTGTCTCTGCACTTGGTGGAAGCTAAAGGACAGTACTACTGTGAGGTGCAGGATAAGAGGCCCGTATAAGTGTGTGCAAGAAGAACTCCTGTTGAATTAGGAACGAGGGGACAGGAAATCAGGCTTGAGAAAGGAAAGGGGCAGAACAAGGGTGGACATTCTCTACATTTCAGCCTGAAACACTAAGGAAGGAATCTGAATTCTAGATATGACCAAACATAAATACATGAAGCATATTTGTCAAGTACAATTTGTCATAAAATATATTTAGTCATGATGGATGATCTTTTTGATGTGGGTCTGTATGTGATTTGCAAGTATTTTGTTGAGAATTTTTGCATTTGTGTTCATTAATGATATGGGTCTATAGTTTTCTTATTTGTGTCTTTGCCTGGTTTTGGTATTAGAGTGATGCTGGCTTCATAGAAGGTATTTAAGATATTTCCCTCTGTTTGTATCCTTCTGAAAAGTTTGAGTAGTAATGGTTGTAAGACCTCTTTAAATGTTTTATATAATTCTGCTGTGAAACCATATGGGCCTGGGCTTTTTTTAGTTGGGAGGCTTTTTATTACATCTTCAATTTCCACAACTATTATGAGTCTGTTTAAGCTATCAGTCTCTTCTTGGTTAAGTTTTGATGAATCCCAGGATTTCAGGTATTCATTCATTTCTCTTAGGTTTTCAAATTTCATAGAGTATAGGTTTTTGAAGTATTTTCGTCTGACTGTCTATCTTTTCTTTATCTGTTGTGATGTTTCCCCTTTCATCACGAATGCCATTGATCCGGAGTTCTCTTTCTTTCTTTTGGTTAACTGGACTAGAGGTCTGTCTATTTTGTTTATCTTTTCAAAGAACCGACTTTTGGGTTCATTATTTTTTGTATTGTTTTCTTTGTTTCTATTTCATTGATTTCTGCTCTGATTTTTGTTATTTCTTCCTGTCTGTTGGGTTTAGGGTTCATTTGTTGTTTTCTCTCAAGTGTTTTTAGCTGCAAGTGTTAGATTGTTTATTTGTTCTCTTTCTGTTTTTTTAATCATCCATCGTGACCAAGTTGGATTCATACCAGAGATGAAAGGATGGTGCAACATACGTAAATCAATAAATATCATAAAACACATAAATGGACTGAAAGACAAAAACCACACAATCATCTCAATCGATGCATGAAAAGCTTTTGACAAAATCCAGCATTCCTTCATGCTTAAAGTCCTAGAGGGAATTGGACTGGAGGGATCATTCCTCAATGTAATCAAATCCATACACAAGAAACCCACAGGCAACATCATCCTAAATGGAGAAAAGTTTGAAGCATTCCCCTTTAAGGCAGGAACATGGCAAGGCTGTCCACTATTGCCACTCCTCTTCAATATAGTGCTTGAAATGCTTGCTAGGGCAATAAGGCAAGAAAGCAAAATTAAAGGAGTACTAATTGGAAAAGAGGAAGTAAAACTATCCCTTTTTGCAGATGATATGATAGTTTACCTAAGGAATGCTAAAAACTCCACCAGAAAACTCTTAGAAACTATTAAAAGTTTCAATAAAGTGGCAGCATACAAAATAAACCTGGAAAAATCAGTAGCCTTTCTTTACACCAACAATGAGCAACTGGAGAAGGAATATAAGGAGACCTTCCAATCACAATAGCCTCAAAAAAATAAATAAATAAATAAATAAATAAATAAATAAATAAATAAATAATAAATAAATAAAATACATAGGAACAAACCTAACCAAAGACACCAAAGACCTCTACAACGAAAATTTTAAAACCCTGAAGGAGATTGAAAATGACATCAAAAGATGGAAAGACCTCCCATGCTCATGGATTGTAAAAATTAATATCATAAAAATATCCATTCTGGGGCTGGAGAGATAGCCTAGCAGTTAAGAGCGCCAACTGCTCTTGCAGAGGACCTAGGTTCGATCCCCAGCACCCACATGGCAGCTGAGAACAGCTTTTGACTCCAGTCCCAGGGGAATCCAATGCCCTCTTCTGACCTCCTCAGCATTGCACGACACAGGTGTACAGACCTACATGTAGACAGTACATTCATACACTTAAAAAATAAAATTTTTTTAAAAATGTCCATTCTACCCAAATTAATATACAGATTCAATGCAAGCCCAATCAAAATCCCCATGAGGTTTTTTACAGACTTGGGGAAAAAAAATCCTTAAATTCATATGGAAAAACAAAAGAACCCAAAAAGCTAAAGCAACCCTGAGTGAAAAGTGCAATACAGGGAGGGATTACTTTACCAGACTTCAAGCTATATTACAAGGCTATAGTCATAAAGACAGCCTGGTACTAGCAAAAAAAAAAAATAGACCCATTGACCAATGGAACAAAACTGAAGATCCAAACTTGAGCTCATATAACTTCAGCCACCTCATATTTGACGAAGGGGCCAAAAATGCTCAATGGAGGAAAGATAGCCTCTTCAGCAAATGGTGTTTGCAAAACTGGATCAACATTTGTAGAAGAACTAAATTAAACCCCTATCTCTCACCCTGTACAAAAATAAACTCCAAGTGGATCAAAGATCTCAACTTGAAGCCTGAAACCCCGAAGATAGGAAAAAAAAAGTTGGCATCAACCTACAAGACATAGGCATAGGAAAACACTTTCTAAATCAGACAGCAGCTGCACAGGAAATAAGATCAACAGTTGACAAACTCAAAAAGCTTCTGTACAGCAAAAGAAACAATCAAGGAAGTGAAGAGAAAACCCACAGAGTGGGAGGAAATCTTTACCAGTGATATATCTGACAGAGCATTAATGTCAAGAATATATAAACTACTCAAAAAGCAAAATAGTAAGAAAACAAATGATCTACTCAAAAGATGGAGTAAAGAGCTGAACAGACTTCACCAGTGAGAAATTAAAGATGGCTGAGAAACATCTTTAAAAGTGTTCAACATCAGGCTGGAGAGATGGCCTAGTGGTTAAGAGTGCCGACTGATCTTGCAGAGGACCCAGGTTCAATCCCCAGCACCCACGTGGCGGCTGAGAACCATCTGTAACTCCAGTTCCAGGGGAATCCAACACCCTCTTCTGACCTCCGCGGCATTGCACAACACGGGTGCACAGACCTACATGCAGACAGTACATTCATACACATAAAAAATAAATAAATAAAATTTAAAAAAGAGCGCTGACTGCTCTTCAAAAAAATAAATAAATTTCAACATCATTAATAATTAAGGAAATGCAAATTAAAACCACTCACAGATATCATCTCACTCCGATACAACTAGCTAAGATCAAGAAAACAAAAGAGAACAGATGCTAGAGAAGTTGTGGGGAAAGGGAAACACTCATCCACTGCTAGTGGGAATGTAAACTTGTACAACCACTATGGAAAGCAGTGTAGAGAACCCTTAAAAGACTCAAAATGAGCCTACCACTTGACCCAGTCATACTACTCCTGGGTATATACCCAAAAGACTCATCTTACTGCAGAGACACATGCACATCCATGTTTATGGCAGCTCTCTTCACAATAGCGAAAAGCTGTAACCAACCCAAATGCCCCTCAATAGATGGTAAAGAAAGATGACATTATGAACTTTGCAGGTAAATGGATGGAGCTCGAAGCCATTATGCTAAGTGAAGTAACACAGTCCCAGAAAAACAAACGGTGAATGGTTTCCCTCATTTGTGGATGCTAGTGCCAAATCCCTCCAGATGAAAGGCAAGCTAAACAACATTATTGTTATATTTCTATTTATCTGAAAGCAACTATGTTGTTATAATAAATATAATAAATCTCTCAAGGGGCTCTAGAATCCACCCACCACTTATGTTCAGGCTCTGTAATTACTGTATATGGGTGGAGAGTATGGATCCATATTTTAGCATAATATTAAATTAATGGAGGAAAATGTGAATTTCTAAGCATTAAAAAAAAAAGACTGAAAGATGCAGGACAGTTATGGCAGAATGCATGATCTGGGATGGGGTAGGGGGAAGGGAAAAGGGAATATGCCTAAACTGAATTGAAAAATGATGTCTGAAATACACAAAACATCAATAAAAGCACATAAAAAAAAAATTCCCTAACACCAAAAAAAAAAAAAAAAAATGAGTCATGAATGTAAGAAAGGGCCTAAAACCCAAAAGTAAAAAGTCTTGTACAAAGGCCTATCACCTATATGAAAGTGAAGTGAGAAACCAACAAAAAAAAGCACCACACGTTATTTTTGGACAAATGTTCATGCAGTAGATAGAAAGTAGATAGCATATCTGTTTAGATAAACTTTAGATTAACTTAAATCAGTGGAAAAACCCATAAATTCTTTTAAGCTATAAAACAAGGGCATCCAATTACATGATCTGCGGGTAGTCTGCCTAGGTCCAGCTGCTTTCTGCAACCTTGAAACAAATGCCATCCCTCTCATTTGGCATGTGATTTTAAGACTGGCGGAAAGGGTGGTGAACCAAAGACAAATTTTATTTATTTAAATTTGAAACAAATCTTTGCCTATACTCAATTTTGTTTTACTATTCTGCTTTTTAGTTAAAATATATTCTTTCAATTTCAGAGCACATCTAAAATATTCAATGTGACATTAAGTTTATTATAGAGTCATTAAACTTACCGGGGAAGGAATGAAGGCTTCATGAAACTTCTTCGGATTAATTCTCAATACACCCTTTAAAATAAAAATAAAATCTATGAAAATGTAACTAGCTGTATATTTATGATTTTCCCATAAGTATGTTATTCTCCAATAAAAAGTTCTTAAACAATTTAATCCAGAAAACAACATCAGAACTATTCATTAAACTCATAAAACCTGAGGTTACTTGTGAAACATCAGGTTCACCAAAAACTAAAGGCTCAGACTAACACACATTGCTGTGAACAGACTCGGGCATAAATGGAGTAGGAAAGTGACAACTACTGATGCCTGGGGTACCCCTATATGTTGGTCTTCGAATTTGAACCTTGACTTTAAGAATAACACTATCTGGACATTATCTCTCAATACATTAACACTGCTTCACTCTCTCAATTCCAAGACCTTTGCACAATGGCTTGTTTCCATGACTATTTTTCAAGCTGATTTCTAACCAGTTTCTTGGCCTCAAGGAACTGGATGCATATGTTTTATTCTAACCCCTCTGCAGAGCTGAATGAGTCAATAATTCAAAATGGTCCATAACCAGCTCTTAATGCAAATGGGAATGCTGGCTCCAACAGCCAGGCCACCCAGTCTGCCCTCAACTTTGTATTATTCCAATGCCAAGTCAGGGTCTACTTCTATTTATGCACAAGGGGCCAGTCTTCAATAGCAGTTCACTGTATTGTAGATCTTTTCAGGAAGCCATAACCCTCTCCAGGTTCCAGCTGTACTCACAGGCCACTGGAACACATCAATGGAAGAAGCTATTTTCCTAACAATCCAACTCAAAAGATAACTTGAGAAAGTGTTTTAAACTCAAAAACACGAAATCCACATGATGGGTGAGGGCATAAAATTAAATGGAAAATAACTTCTTTCTTTCACTGCTGCACCATGTTTAAATCCACAGATTTTCATGCCACAGTATACATCCTAACATACCTTCCTAAAACATCTTCCTAACATACCAACTAGAATGCTACAGATGATCATTCAGTCCTTAACTAGACAAGTACTGACTATGGTCAAGGCCCAGAACAGACCACATGGGGCACTGAGTGGTAACTAAGTTTGATCCTTATGAAGGAAAATGCATAGAATCCCATATGTGAGGACTATGGCTACAGCATGCTTTCACCTGCTCCAAAGATGGTGCTTGGTCCTAAATGAACAAGCAGAATGTGAAGGGAAGCCAGAAGGAAAGGGCAGAGGTATGGTTTAGAAAAAGCAGGTACAAGAGCTTCCACTCACTCTTCACCATCATGCTGTGACTATGAGTAGGGTTCAAGGAGATAGGGCTGGCCAAGTTCTCCCACAATTTACTGGTTTGAAACTAAAGCAAATTTGGGGCTAGAGAGATGGCTCAGTGGTTAATCGAACCTGCAGAGGACCCAGGTTCGATTCCCAACACCCACATGGTGACTAACAACCATCCCTAACTCCAGTTCTAGGATATCTGACACCCTCTTCTGACACTGCATAACATAGGTGTACTAACACAATACAGGCAATACGCTCATATGCATAAAATAAAAATAATAAATAAAATATTTTTTAAAAAAATAAGTAAAGCAAATTCAATTCTAGAATAGCTGTTTCTTCCTAGGAGAGATGGGGAAATTTTATAACAGCTCCTAAATTTTCATGCAACCAACACATATTTCCTGACAACTAGCTTGACAGGCACCATGTTAGACAATAAGGCTACAATTGGGAATAAAAACAGAGTCTAGGGGGAAGAGGATGCTCCAATGAAACTGAACTCACTGAAACTGTATTTTTAATCATTTCATTCAGATTCTAAGCTCCCTTTTCTAGGCTTTTTTTAAATTCCTATTCTTTTTAGGCTCAGGGGGAAAAAATGCCCTGTTTCAAGTCTGTATCTAGGTTTAACTTAAAAGATATTTAAAGGACCTGAAAGCTTTTGTTTTTTATTCTCTATCCCAAACATGCCAACAGATGAAAGCTTAGAAGGGTAGAAGCCCTGTTTCAGGACAGCATTTGTAAATTTCTTCCAAGTATAACTCCTAAGAACTAGTTCCTAAGAACAGACCCCTGAGATTTCATACAGAAGAAGGAGTCTCTAGCAGGGTCCCACAGCATAACAGAATTGTTCTATAGACTGATGCAAAAAGGTGGCTGTAAAATCTGTCAAGAAATGGTCCTTCAGCTGAATGTAGAGGCTCTGTCTTAACCAAAGAAGGCCAAAACTGCACTTCTGTAACGTTCTAACCTCACCAATTCCCTGTCTTCCATCTTCCTAAAGCTTTTCCTGACAGTTAAGATGCTGTATCTCAGCTGGGTGTGGTGGCACATGCCTTCAATCCTAGCACTTGAGAGGCAGAGGCAGGCAGATCTCTGTGAGTTCAAGGCCAGCCTGGTCTACAAAGCAAGCTCCAGGCCAACTGGGACTAGAAGGGAGACCCTGTCTCAAAAATACAAAAGAAAAAGAGGAGAGGAGAGGAGAAGAGAAGGGAGGGGAGGAGAGGAGAAAAGAAAAGAGAAAAAGATGCTGTATGTCCCATCTATGCTCCAAATGTTCCTGTGATTTCTTGCTGATCAGAACTTGAGGTTCTCCCCTAATGTCATCAGTTCCTTTGTGTGTTCTCAAAGAGAGTGTTCATATCTCATAAATCATGCATCTCAAGGATGGTGAAGACTGTATCTCCTTGCTTCCCCATCATAGATTTAAAATGAGTTTGTTCCTGTATTCTTTCTCAAAAGCTACAGACCCTTTCAAGCTCATTTCATTAGCTCCTGCTATACTTGGAATAGTTACCTTCTAACTTTCTGATCAGAGAACTAATTCACCTGTTTTTCTCACAATTTAACTTCCTTCCCCTCTATCCTAACTCCTATAAACATTTTGGCACTTCATGTCCACATCAATGACCAAGCAACACTAGCCTGTCACTCAAGCTACCTTCACCTCTATTTACACCAGCTACACTTGTACCACTGTCCAATGCCTATACCCTACCATCACATTACTTCCAAATACAAAAAGTTCAACATCCCTCTAATTACAACCTTCTGTACTTCCAGATCACTTACTGTGGAAACTCCAATAATTTTTCAGTTACTCTAAGCCACAGTCCACAAATTCAACTCTCTGGTGAATTTACCATTCACTGTCCTCTAACTATGGGTACTCCCTTTCTAGACCACCTGGTAGCCATGGCCTGTCATTGTCTCTTACCTTCTTTTCTTCCACTTACATATTAACCAGCAAGGCCTACCTCTCAACTCAACCCAACTATGTGCCTTCTCCCTGTCTATACACAGGGACAGAAACAGCAATGCAAAAAAGTACCATACAAATGGTCTAACTAGTCCAAGTAGGCAATCAAAGCACATTTTAGTTGAATTACAGTGTTTGAAAACACTTAAAACTAAGGAATTTTACACATAAAAATATGTATTTCTAGATTTTCTTGAAAAAAAAAATCCTGAGATCTAGCAGCTGTGGACAACTATCTCCACATAGCAGCAACTGCCTCAGCTGAATTATAGGTGTTCCTCTGACAGTAATAAAAACAATCTCAAATACCACCTACATAGGGAGAATATGGGTACTGCACTTAACAGGTTTATATCCATGAGTTAATTTAACTCCCATAATTACTATTATATACATTTCTTCTTCTTCTTCTTCTTCTTCTTCTTCTTCTTCTTCTTCTTCTTCTTCTTCTTCTTCTTCTTCTTCTTCTTCTTCGTCCTCTTTTTGAGACAGGGTCTCCCTTTAGTCTCAGCTGACCTAGAACTCACTATGTAAATCAGGCAGGCCTTGAATTCACAGAGGTCCATCTGCCTCTGCCTCCGAGTGGTGGGAATATTTTCTTCATTTTTTAATAGATGAGGAAACTGGATTATTGAAAAGATAAGTAAATGTCCCTGTCATAATACAGTCAAGCCCAGAAGTTTGGCTCTAAAATTCAGGATCTTTACTGCCTCTTTGCTGTAGTCACCACCTCTTCCCTCATTTATACTTCCCCGAAATTAGCACATTTCCAATTCTGTCTTCCCTACCTTGACTAACAGCAATATTATCCATTCAACTGTACCACTCAGACTAAGGAGTCTACATCCAGTCTGTCAGCACCTGGTGTAGTTAGCTCTAGTTCCACAGCTATCCGCTTCTCTCCTTCTCCTGCCTCTACCCTTTACACACTTTTCATGTCTCCATACTTCTTTGTCTAGGGGACTTCCATTCTATTCATCTCACAATAACCAAAGAGACACTTTTTTTTGAGACAAGGTCTCCCTAGTCCCAGCTGTCCTAGAGCTCACTATGTAAACCAGGCTGGCCTTGAACTCACAGAGATCCGCCTGCCTCTGCCTCCTGAGTGCTGGGATTAAAGGCCTATGCCACCACACCTGGCCTAAGATGGTGCTTAGCTGCCATGTGGGTGCTGGGAATCGAACCCAGGTCCTCTGCAAGAGCAGTCAATGCTCTTAACCGCCGAGCCATCTCTCCAGCCCCCAAAGAGACACTTTTAACACATTAAGTAGACTGCTCTTCCTGCTTAATGCACTTCAATGACTTCCCACTATGCTCTGAATAAAATCCAAGTTTCTAGCAGAGTTGACACTCTAAACGACTTGGCTGCTGCTAACTCTCCCTTTGTTCACTTATGTCTCAAAAGGCTTCTTTCCTGGTCCTCGGAAACATCAAATCTTCTGCTTCCTGTTCTTCCAACACTTGCTCTCTCTGACTGTATTCTTTTACTATGGCTGAATATGGTTGGCCCTTCAGATCTCAGCTGAGAGATAACCTCACAGAGGCCTTCCCTAACCCTATGTGAAGTGATTTCCTTTATCTAGTCTCTCTCACCTTTCCCTATAAGCAATGATTACAGCCTGTAATTTTTGTGTTAATATAGTTATTTTTGCCTACCTCGCCAGTGAGTTTCCTATAGTACTCACATATGCTTGACGTTTACTAGGCTTTCAAGAAACATCTCTCAGTTTGTTAATTATCTGATGTGTTTGCAGACTTGAAGTTCTCCCATTATCCCTGGTACCACTACTTTGAAAACTACCTCTCCCTTCTGAATGACTGGGGACTCTATCATAAGGTCACCTCTATTGTTCTCTTCTTTAATTCACATCCAAGTATTCTCCAGATGACTTCAATCTTAAAAAAGGCTGAAATTCCAAGAAATGAGACCATCATGTCCTCTGTCTTCCTAGACTAGGCTTCTTTTCAGAGGTCCAATAACAACTTCTCACCAATATTCTATTTCATAAAAAACTCTGACATCATCCCTTAGGCAGCACAGGGGGCTCAGAATGGACTTCCATTAGTTAATGAATGAGCTGAGCTCTGAAAGAGCCAATTCTACCATGTTCTGGTTTATGTCACCTTGATCATCCCCTTAAAGAAGAGTCCTTTCCAGACATGTCTATCATGCTCTCATCTCTCAACACCACCCATGACAACCACCCAATACTGTATCTATGGAGAGAGTAATGACACACTGAGATGAGAACCTGAGTATTAAGAAAACGTCAAAACTACAGTCATGCATTACTGCTGTTCATTTCTAAACACAAAGATTTCTTTGGTCATTGTGGTCTTTTCTTTCCCACACAGCTCAAAACTATGAAATGTCAAATTATTGTCAAGGCATGGACTACCATATCATTCTACTATTTTTTAAAGTCCCTATTGTCTCTCAATAAAAGCTCTTTCTCTTGATGGGGGAAAAGAAAAAGATATTTACATCTAAAACATATTTACATATTTTGTATTTACAATACAAAAGGTGACAAATTTTACATCTAAATACAAACATTTACATCTAAATACATATTTACATCTAAATACAAAAGGTGACAAATTTTTCCAAGCTTATCTGATATGCTTCATTTTCTGCAGTGGCATTAAAATATCCTTCCTTGCCTAGCTTTTTACCTTATCCAGACAGACTGCACACAGAAAATGTATACCCAAAAGCAGAGGAATCAGTTCCTCTGCCTATGAAAATCTTATTTACAAAGTTGTATGTTTCACATAATGACCTCATATCTGGAACCCATTCCTCACTCCATCTGTAGAGAACAACTGTTCTCATATGTAGGGGGGTGGGGGGATCTCTGGCTGTAGAGGCTTATGATATCACAGGCCAGGAGGAATCACTTAGAAACTCCTGGGAATGTGAGCTGCTATACTGATCAGATTTTTGTTTTGTTTAAATGTCAGTAAAAAGTCACTATAAATGCAAAAATTAAAAAGAAGCAAAAATGATTATCATTGCAGAACATTATTCTCATACTGTCTCATAAAAGAATAATTCTATAACCAAATACTAAGCTATTTTCTCTCGTGTTCTAACAAATGGCATTCCCTTCACTTTTTTTCCCTTCACTTTTTTTCAAAAAGTAGTATCTTGACCTTTATTCAGCCAGTAAAGAAACATTTATTTTTCAATAAAATATTGGTGGAAAAAAAAAAAGAAACATTTATTTAACTAAAGTTTATTAAGCATCATCCAAGTTCCAGGTACTGAGCTAACCTGTAGAATAAAGCATGACCATGTCATCAAGGAAATGAACAGTCTATTTAGGGAGACACAAAAGCCAAAAAAAAAAAAAAATTGGTAATAAGTTTAACATGTAAACAATAAGCTCACCTTAGGAAGACAGTAACACCCAACTCCAGCTTGGAGAAGAGAAGAGGGATTTTACAAATAACTGACAGAGCAAGCACAATTGCAACATTTTCGTGGGAAGAAGCATCTCAAGCACAGGGACAGCATGGGCAAACTCCTGAGGCGCCCGAGAGCAGTTTGGTTTGGGTTTTGCTTATGTTTTAGGATTGTGTTTTTTTTATTCGTTTGGTTATATGGTTTGGTTTGATTTTGTTTTATTTCAAGACAGGGTCTCACTGTGGAGACCAGGCTAGTATCAAATTCACAGAGCTCTGAGATTACAGGTATGAGCTACCATACCCAGCAACAGTGCTTTTGTTTGTTTGTTTGTTTGTTTGATAACAGAGCCTTTTTGAATAAAAGAAAAATGGGGAGATGTAGGGATTCTGTTTGGCATAAGCACTTAGGAAGTCAACAAGCAACCCCCAGCCCTCAGGCTGGAGTCCTGCTGATCTCTTGCTTGCCTTTGAAGGCTCAGCTGTTTAGAGCACCGACTGCTCTTGCAGAGGACCCAGTTAGATTCCCAGCACCCACATGGCAGCTAAGAACTGTCTTTAACTCCAGATCCAGGGGAATCCGATGCTCTCTTCTGACCTCCACAGCGTTGCACAACATGGGTGCACCAACCTGCATGCAGACAGTACACTCATACACATAAAAAATTTTTTTAAAAATTAATAATTTTTAAGGGAAAGTAGCCTGGCATGGTGGTACAAGCCTTTAGTCCCAGCACTAGGGAGGCAGAAGCAGGCAGATCTCTGTGAGTTCAAGGCCAGCCTGGTCTACATAGGAGCTCCAGGCCAGCTGGGACTAAAGGGAGACCCTGTCTCTATATAAATAAATAAATAAATAAATAAATAAATAAATAAATAAATAAATTCCAAGATGATCAGAACAGAGTGCATTCCTACAGGGGAGTGGGAGGAGACAACAATGGGAATGGTACACCAGGACCTCGCACAGGAAACAAGGAGGGCCAAGACACTAGCGGGTAAATGAGAGTTCAGGATATGAGCCAAGCAATGAAAAGCAAGCAAATATATCAAAAAAGAACCAAGTGTCCAAATGCAGCTTCCACTCTTAAGAGAGGCCTTGTCAAAGGCAGAGAAGACTATAACATCTATTATTTATTAGATGAATCTTCAGCTAAAAACACAAATGAATATGGGCCCATAGAAGCCAACAGTCAATGTCAGGTATCTTTCTCAAATACTCTCCACCTTACTTTTTGAGTCTTTTCCTTAACCTGGAACTAGGCTGCTGGCCAACAAGCCCCAGGGACCCTTCTTTCCTCCTTCTTCAGCATGGGATTGCAGGTACATGCCACTGTTCTCACTTTACTGAGCTATCTCCCCAGCCCTTAGCCAACATTATTATCAAACCAGGTAGCACACTGCAATATTTCTCTACTAATCCAAGAATTATGTAATAATCTTAAGACAAAAAATGCATGGCCCTACTTCCCTCTCCAGCCTTGTGATCTACTAGCTGCCTTAGGTGTCATCCCCAAGGAAACCTAAGCTATTTCACTCCAATACTGTCTCACAAGTTCACATCTTCATTCACACCACTGCTTCTCCTTCACACTTTCCTATACACAGCAAGTCTCACCCATCAAGCCCAAACTAGCCATCATTCAGTGCCACCACAGCTCATCCCCATACAGCTCTCTAACCTTCTCATGTGCTCTCTTGCCATCCTTATATCTGAGTACCTGCCATTTTATTCCCCAAATAATCAATCCACATAACTGGCTCTCCCAACTGGGCAGCATTCATGGTACAGAAAGCCAATCTCTTTCCACAGTCATCTGGAAACATCACATAGCATTCTCCTAACCATAAGCATTCCTGACTCAAAGGGGGATGTTCAATGAATGTCTACTGAGCCAAGCCAAAGAACTACCTTGTAACATATTCTGCAAACTATAAAGCACTTAACAAATACTGTCTGCTGTTGTTTACTGTTTCCTTTACAACTTCACTTACTTTTTCTCATTACTGAGCTTCGACAAGAGCTTCAGGCACACTGAACTACTGAGTGTTTCATCCTGCTTCCCACTTCTATCTCAGTAGCTCACGCTGGTCCCTCCATTTGCGAAGTGTTCTCTCTTACCTTTATTTACACAAACTGCACCAATCCAAGCCTGGCTCATACAGATCTCCCCGAGTAAAGGATTCCTAGTAACACTGACAATAACTAATAAAGAGTCTTCCTTCTCATATCTCAGAGCACTATGCCTGTAAGAGTCTAGTGGTGCTTATCACTTGGAATACAGCACAAATCTAAAAAGCACAAGCCCTGCACCAGTTATGTCAAAGCAAATAACACAGAACAGGAAACAGTTAATAAACAAGAGACTGCTGCAGTTCTACATACAGGGAATAAAACTGCTATAGGTTTTAAGCACCTGGATAAGTGTTCCTCTCTTCAAGCCTTCTGAAACCTCCTCCTTGGACATGTAGGTTTCAAATATACTCTTTTTCTTCCCTCGCATGTTCTTGTTCTTTGACTTTTTGTCACCTGGAGAGGCACCAACACCGTGTGGGCTGACCACAGAGGACACACCTAGAAACATGAGGCAACAATCACCCCTTTCCTCGGTTAAACATTTCTATATTTTTAACTAGGATTATTCTGTGTTCATTATTTTCATTGTTGCCACTGTTATTTTAAAAGGTCAGCAACAGAAGAATGATTTCAAACAGTCACAAAAAGGAAATAATGGGTAAGGAAACAGAAATGAATATACATAGATGAGACCTGAGTTCTAAGTGAGCACGACAATATGCATGGAACAAAAGCTGAAGAAGGGCCTGACATACTTTGCTATTTATAGACTTACCCTTTAAAAATAGGAAGTGTTAAGAAACTGTCACATTTCTGGAGGAAATTAAATGGTTATACTCAATATAGCAATAAACTAAGACAATAAGAAACCACACCTAATTCCAGAATAAATAACACAGGAGAATATTTAACAGCTCACAAAAAGAATTATAGACTTCCTCAGTCTCTGCTTTCACACCCAGTCCATTTGTATTTCAAGCCCCCAATTGTTAGGGCAGACTCCACTGCTACCTCTGGGGGTCCCTGCGGGCCGAAGGTTCAAACTGCAGTCAGGATGGTTCATTACTGGTCCCAAGGTGGCCTCTTCTCTCCAGATCCAGGGACCTACCACCTCTCAAGTCAGTGTTCTTTCTGCCTTGAGCAGCTCAGTTGTCACAAGCTGAAATAAAAAAGAAAGTGGTGACAAGAGAACAGTTAGCCTGTCACTTCCTCTATCCCCTTGGAAATTTAGTGCTTAGACACAAAGGCAATGTGGTGGTCTCTAGGGTCTTAGTGTCGAGTTCTCCTGGGTACTCAATCAAATACAGCATCTGTGCTGCATTTCTTAACAAGATCTTCACCCTCACAGGTACACTGCTCCTTTGAGGTATTTTAACTAAAAATCTCCACTAATGGGGCAATGAAGTAGAAAATAAGAGATGAGACAGTTCTATACAGCTTTTGAGATAAACAAAAATAGGAGCAAATGAGGTTTTAAAAGATGGCAAAAAAAAAATTAGAATCTAAAAATTCTAACGGAATAGGTGCTGAATGAAGGCTCAAGAGAGTGATTCACTAAGTTTAACTTTAGACAAGTGGCATGCCCCCATGAAATCAATTAAATAGAATCATTAGAATTCATCAACAAAGGCTAACTTGTTACTACCTGATGCCTAAAAAAATGAAGCAGAGAATCCTAGTTCACAAGCTTTCAAAATACCATGGCAATAATTAGATTAGAAGTCTATTCCTCCAAATCATCTCAAGCTAGGTGTCTAATCAAAAGCTCAGGCAGCTGATTCTGAGAAAGACAGGAACAGCGTCCTGGGCCAAAAAGCTGAGATGTGTGGCCCTGCAGTTGGGCTCTGGCCACCACCAGGATAATGAACATGCCACCACAAGTTCTGCTTTCTCCTCTCTACTGGCCACCAGCCCAGGAGTTAAGTATATACTTGTAAACTTCCAAAACCCTGGTGGTCAACCTACTTTCCCATAAAATGGATCAAGTTGTCATTTTTAACCAGATCTTACATTTCCTCCAAATTTCCCTCATACAACCCTTACCAAATAATCAACTGTTTCTTTGAAATGAAATTATTACTAACTCAGAGAAGCCACAAAGGCAAAGGTAACAGGCCATTTAGTGATACACGAAGTGATTTAGAGATAAACACAAATGTAAAGAATAAACAAAAGAGTCTCACAGAAACAGCAAAAGGACAGGAAAATAGGAATCTAGGCTGAGAGTAAATCCAGAAATGCACTCATTCTCTCATTAATTCAATAAATACTTCTACAGGGCACAATGCTAAGCATATGAAATTTTAGGAAAAAAGCCATTAGGTTTAAAAAGTCATACTGGCATTACAATACAAATTGGGAAGTGATAGCACCACCATGGGTTCTCAAAATATGGATAACTGTACAGGGGAGGAACAAAGTATGTCCAGTTCAGGAAATCTGAGAGAACTTTGAGAAAGTTTTTAAGAAAGAACTAAGAAGTTAAGATGGAGAAAAGTATACTTCTGGCAAAAAGAAACAAAAGTGGGATGCAAACAGAAAAACACAGGCAGATTCTCCCAACATTAATTCCATCTGGCTAGAGTCCTGTCTACATGGAGAAAAGCAGTGGCAAGGAAATTAGAACAAGTTGGAAGGTCTAGAAAAACAGCCGAGATTTTCAAAGGCACTAAGGAGTTTCTGGAGCATGAATGAGCAGCAGGGAACAACAGCCCAAAGTTGTTTAAGAAAAAAACCACCTGGGTACAGAACTCATGACTGAACAGAACAGAGACCAGCAGCTGCACCAAGAGGAGAACCAAAATATAGAGGGCAAAATGAAGGACTGGAACTCTAAGTATACAAGTGGGCACTGAAAAGAAGAGGTCTTTGACATGGTGCTCTACTACTCTGCCTGGCGACCTGGCAACCAAAACAACTAGCATATAGAAACAGGGTAGGTTTCCAGTTAGGGGGCTGGAAGACAGGGCTATGTCTCTGTGTTAGAGAAGGTGATGAATTCTATTTGAGGTTTGAGGTACTACATATGTCCATGAAGAATAATCCAACAAATACTAGGAAAATGGAACAAACCGCAGGGAGATATTGCCCAGCCTTTACATAAAGATGACAACAAAAATGCTCAAGAATGGATGCTATTTCAAAGAAAGCGCCCACTGAAGCACAGTCGGGCCTAAAACAAGGGACAATCAATCTTCGCTTTCCCATGAAACAGCTGTACAGACCCATTGGCAATGGACTACTGAGCACTCCTGTTCTGCCAAAAATCAGAGTTAGGGCAACATTTAGGAATCCAAAGAGGAATACAAAATATAAGCAGGGCATGGTAGCCAACACCTTTAATTCCAGCCCTTTGGAGGTATAGTGGTTTGAATGAGAATGGCCCCATAGGCTTCAAGTATTCAGACATTTTTGTCCCCACTTGGTGGCACTGTTTTTGGGAAGTCACAGAAGATGTGGCTGTGCTGGAGGAAGTATGTCACTGGGGGCAGGCTTAGAGAGTTCAATGCTGGAGGAAGTAAGTCACTGGGGGCGGGCTTAGAGAGTTCAATGCTGGAGGAAGTATGTCACTGGGGGCGGGCTTAGAGAGTTCAACAAGCCTTTGCCTGTCTCCAGTTGCTCTCTCTCTGCTTCCTGTGTTCACTGGAAAATGTGAACCTCAGCTTTCTGCTCCAGCTCCTGCTACCACGCCTCCCCGCCACAATGGACTCTAATTCCCTGGAACCATCAATCATAAGCTCAAATAAACTCTTCCTTTTTTTAAGGTCCCTTGGTCATGGTGGTTTTGTCACAGCAATAGAAAAGTGACTAATACAGGAGGCAAAGGCAAGCAGATCTCTGTGAGATGGAATCCAGCCTAGTATATATAGCTAATTCTAGGCCAAGTGGAGTACAAGGAGACCCTCCTCAAAAAGAAGGGGGAAAAATACAAAATATAACCAAAAAATATCAATAAAGACATGGGAAAAGAACCAATAGGAGTGTAGTATTAAGAAATCAAAGAGAGGGGGCTGGAGAGATGGCCTAGCGGTTAAGAGCGCTGACCGCTCTTACAGAGGACCCGGGTTCAATCCCCAGCACCCACATGGTGGCATAGAACTGTCTGAAACTCCAATTCCAGGAGAACTCCAGTTACAGGGGAATCCGACACCCTCTTCTGACCTCCGCGGCATTGCACGACACAGGTGCACAAACTTGCATCAGACAGTACATTCATACACATACAGAAATAAAATTTTTTTAAAAAATTAAAAAATAAATAAATAAATAAATAGAAACCAAAGAGAAAAGGCTCCCAAAGAAAGATTCACACTTGGTTTACTCCCATAGTATAAACACAGCAGCATCCTTGGGTGGGGTGAGAGGCTGGTGCAAACTGCCAATAATCAAAAAGGAAGATCCAGATTGAGAACAGGGTCTGATAATATCAATCTTGGAACAATTTAAAATTAAAGGGAATTACTGCTAGTTAAATGAGTGCATAAAGAGATCCCTACTCAAATATCCCCAGGGCAGCGGCATCTGCACTTTTCCTCACGGCAGACACCTGAGTTTGTATGGTTTATACCTCAGGAAGAGATGTTTAGTTGGGTTCATCATTGTACCTTGGTGGCTCCCCTGGTGCCTAGACCACAGACACTGAACACCCATGGTCCTATAAGAATAAATGAATGTATTTCTAATTGCTTGTGCTTCGTTAGTAGGATTAAAAAGATATTCCTGGATAAACTGCCAACCATGAAAGGAAACAGCCTGAAGTGATCAGAGTCCAAAATGACATCTCCAGAGAAAGTAGACTGTTTTGCTTCTCGTCCACTTGTGCCCCTTTCCCAAAAGTCTAGGGAACAATCTGCAATAGAGGGGGCATGGTAAAATGTAAGGGCTGTGGAGATGGGGGTGAATTGTGAGATTACAGCAATATAGACTGAACTTTCTTAACTTTTTTTTTTTACTTTTTTAAAATTTTTATTTATTTATTTATTTTCATGTCTATGAATGTACTGTCTGCATGCAGGTCTGTGCACCCGTGTAGTGCAATGCTGCAGAGGTCAGAAGAGGGTGTCAGATTCCCCTGGAACTGGAGTTCTCCTGGAATTGGAGTTAAAGACAGTTCTCAGCCGCCATGTGGGTGCTGGGGACCGAACCCGGGTCCTCTGCAAGAGCAGTCGGCACTCTTAACCACTAGGCCATCTCTCCAGCCCTAGACTGGACTTTTATTTGATCAACATTCTTGTGCATACAAGCTTCTCCAATTGAACTATGGGAATCTTGGGTTGTTCAAAATTTGGACAGAGATACTTGCTAATTGGTTTTACATGAATGTTACTTACATTCATTGCTTATGCTTGAAAATTGGTTCACTTCATGGTTGGGTTTTTCAGATACTAATTGGCCTTAGTGTAAAAATAAAGTTTCAGATCTGAACTGCCCCCCACTGCCTGGCACTCAAAACAGGCTTGAGCAGCTGGCTATTCAAAACTCAGGTTCATTCGTGTTGTTAGCCTCGCCAATGGGCTCCCCTGCCCCTCAGAAAAATAAATATATATATATATATATATTTTAAAGGGCAAGACGTGGGAAAATTTAGTTAAGATGTGTAGCATTCTAAACCAATGGGACCTCCCTGGCCACACCCATAGGGTGGGATGTAGTTGATGAAAAGGCTTAGGATTTGGCCCTGGGAGTTGAGTCATGTTGTCTATATAAGCCAGACATTTTGGAATAAAAGCTCTCTCTGTATTTGGACCTAAAAAAAAAAAAAAAGAATGAATGAATGAATGTGTTTCTAGTTGTGAGAGAAGGACAGGGTCATTCAGGGAAACCACATCAAAACAAATCAGCAAAGAATGGGAAAAGAACATAAGATTTAGGCAAAAAAGTTAGCAAAAGCAAGCCAGACAGTTAGACAGGGAGACAAAATCTCACTTCTGGGTACCAAAGCACTAGAAAGAAACAGGAAATTTTGTAGTGCACAAGATGCTAAGAAAAAGATGAGCAAACAATCTTCTCTTCCTTGTGATATTGTTGTGAAGGATCATTAACCCTGAGAAACCCTAGATAGTCCTCCCCTGACAGACTAAAAGAACAAGACAATTTTCCAATCCTCAACAATTTCCAAAATGAGGGCTAATGTTACATTGGCCAACAGCTCCTACAAAGGGGACCCCACCACGGAAAACAGCCAGGCATCCTGAAGAGTTGGGCTAAGGGTAGGAAAAATGGGCAGTTAGTAGAAAATATGACATATGGTACAGCCATGGTAAGGAATGGGGGAAAGGCACTAGACTTGACAAAGCAACAATGAGACAGCATATAAGCAAATAAAGTGAAATCTTGAGATCTTCTGCATTCTCTAAACCTAGCACAATGTCCAGAGCACAGCATTCAAAAACCTGAATTAAATGCAGCCTATTGGAATAGAAGGCAAATTACAATGAATTGTACACTGGTTAGAATTATGGAGTGAAGGAATGAAGGGTGGGAGTCTCCTTTCAAAGAATATAAGCACAATCCCTGACCACAGAACAACCACTAAGACACACTACCCAGTGTAATTACTACAAAATCAGGCTGAAGACTATACTTTCAGGGATAATTTCTATAGTTTGTAACTAGAGAAGCTTCTCTGTGTAGAGTACCAGAAACCACGAGGATGAGACAGTGCTTCCCCCTGAGCATGAAGCTGGCTCTTAGTGTTTGTGATGGTTTGAATGAGTGTCCCCCATAGGCTTTAAGTATTCAGACATTTTGTCTCCAGTTGGTGGCACTGTTCTTGGAGGTCTTAGAAGGTGTGACCTTGCTGGAGGAAGTACGTCACTGGGGGCAGGCTTAGTGAGTTTAACAAGCCTTGCGGTCTCCAGTCTCAGTCTCTCTCTCTCTCTCTCTCTCTCTCTCTCTCTCTCTCTCTCTCTCCCTCTCTCTCTCTCCTTCCTGTGCTCATTGCGAGATGTGAACCTTGGCTTGTTGCTCCAGTCCTGGCCACCAGCCTCCTGCCACAATGGACTCTGATTTTCTAGAACTGTCAATCATAACCTCAAATAAACTCTTCCTTTGATAAGTTCCCTTGGTCATGGTGGTTTTATCACAGCAACAGAAAAGTGACTAAAACAGTTATTTGGTACCAGGAGTGGGGTGTTGGCTGTGAACAACCTGACCAAGTGGATGTTTGGAGAAATGTGGAAGACTATGGAAATTTGGGCTAGAAAAGCTGTTGACTACTTTAAGCAGAGCTTAACTGGCCATTCTAGTAGAAGCCTGGTAGAAGAAAGCATTGCTGCAAAAAATGTAGTTCCAGAGGAAACTAAAGACTTAGGCAGCAACTGGGATCTTTTATCAAAGAGTCTGGCCACAGTTTGCCCACAGCCCAAATGCTTGCCTGATGCTAAGTTGAAAAGCAATGGACTAATGTCTTTGGCAGATGATATTTCAAGAGAGCCTAACGTAGAAATGGTGGCATGACTATTAATGCTGAATATTGTGCAGATATGCAGTGAAAAGGTGCAAATGGGGCAGAAAGAAATGCAGAATGTACAGTTTGGATCTGAAAAGTGCACTAGGAAGATTAAAGGTGGGGCCAAGGCATGTGAAGGAGAGGCTCCCTTTCATGGGGGATTAAAGTGATTTAGGAGAGGCCTAGATATTTACAAGTAAACAATGGAAAAAGTATGATTAAGGAGGGGGCTTCGAGATTTACAAGTAAACAACAGAAAGAGTACTTTCAGGGCAAGACCACACCCAGCTAATCCTCCAACTTTTGAAAGGAAAATACTGAAAGGGTTTTCTGCTCCAACAAATCCAGGGCAGAGAAAAGTTCCAAATGTGATTGAAATAGGCCAGGGTCCATCCCAAACTTGCAACCAAACTTGGCAGTTTCATTCACATGGTGCTGGCTTTAGAGGCATGAAGTTTGCAAGAGTGAAGGGGTCATCAGTTCTTCCTCCATGGTTTCAGAGAGCCGCCAAGGTCAGGCAAAGTGCAGCAGGGGCGTCCCTGAATAAAGAAGGTCCTGATAGGCCATTGCTGTGAATGTGAAGCCTGGCTGGCAGTGGAAAACCCAAGAAGACATTCGAGATGCCAGAGCTGTGAGATATTTGTCAAGGAGAGCGGCATACAGGGAGTGGTACCAGCCTAAGGAAGATATCCGTGTTGCATGCAATCCTGGAAGAGCTGAGCCATCTAAGCCCTTTGGAAATAAATTCCCAGAAGTTGCACATGGAGCTACTGGACTTGGTGTTTGCCCTGCTGGTTTTTGGTCTTGTTTTGGTCCAGTATTTCCTCACTATGCCTCTATTCCTCCCTTTTGGAATGGGAATGTGTATTCAGTTCCACTGTATGTTGGGAGTATGTCATTTGCCTTTTGATTTTACAGGAGCTTACAGTTAAGAGATTGACCTGTGTCTCAGAAGAGATTTTGGACTACAGACTTTTGAATAGAATTGAGACTGGTAAAGACTATGGGGACTTTTAAGGTTGGACTAAATGCATTTTGCATTTGATATGGTCAGGAGCCTATGGGGGCCAGGGAGTGGAATGTGGTGGTTTGAATGAGTGTCCCCCATAGACTCTAGATATTCAGACGTTTGTCTCCAGTTGGTGGCACTGTTTTTGGAGGTCTTAGAAGGTGTGGCCGTGCTGGAGGAAGTGCGTTGTTGAGGGCAGGCTTAGTGAGTTTTAACAAGCCTCGTGGTCTACAGTTGCTCTCTTGGCTTCCTGTGCTCTTTGTGAGATGTGACCCTCAGTTTCCTGCTCCAGATCCAGCCGCCACGCCTCCCACCACAATGGACTCTAATTCCCGGGAACCGTCAATCGTAAGCTCAAATAAACTCTTCCTTTTATAAGTTCCTTGGTCATGGTGCTTTATCACAGCAACAGAAAAGTGACTAATACACCTACCTTTATTTATTGAGAGATGGGATCCAGGACGTTACCTTAGACTACAGTGTGCACCACTCTACTGGGAAAGCTAAGTTTGCTTTGCTTATATTTATGAGACAGGGTCTCAAACTTTCCCTTATTTCAAGTGATAGAATGCAATTCTGGGATAGCTAAATTTCACACTGAAATCAGAATTTCTTTACTAAGACTTTTATAGGTTTTACTAAGAAATCACAACTTGAGAGACAAGACGGAACAGATGCACAGCACAGAAGACAATACAGTTTCAAGTCTTACCGTGTGGCTCAAGTGAGCCTTGAGGTTGCCCCCGACGTTCCCCCTTATGAGTATAACTTGGTTTGAAAACAGGTCTGCCTCTTCTAGGTCGATTTATTGGAAAATTGTGCCCATGTGGATTCTCTCTAAAGAAGAAATCACACAACTATAATATTGCAAATCCACAAAGAGTCCAGGTTAAACATTCACTCGGCACTGCTTGTTCTGAACCTGAGCGTCACCTTAACAAACAGTAACCCAAAACAAATCAGTCCTTGTATGTACATAATTCGACTTTATTCACTTTTTTCAAAGAAATTTTTAGCTATTTCTATACACTTCAAATTCTCCATAGCCCTGTTGGCTTATGTACTTAATTCCATTTTATTCTAGCAAAGACTTGTAGGAACTTCTGATATTCTGAGTAAAAACCNCGATCCCCAGCACCCACATGGCGGCTAAGAACCGTCTGTAACTCCAATTCCAGGAGAACTCCAGTTCCAGGGGAATCCGAGACCCTCTTCTGACCTCCGCGGCATTGCACGACACGGGTGCACAGACCTGCATGCAGACAATACATTCATACACATACAAAAAATAAATAATAAAAAAATAAAATAAAATAAAATAAAATAAAATAAAATGAAGAACCAAGTGAAACTTTCAAGTTGAAAAATACAGTGACTGAAATAAAGAATTCACTAGAGAATCTCAACCGCAGATTTAAGCTCATAGAAGAAATACTGAACAAAACGAAAGATATACCAGTCAAAATTGTCTAACCTGAAAAAGAAAAAAAAAATTAATTCTGAAACTGGAAATGAGAATATCACTCCATTTTTAGAATGTATGATGTTTAACCAGTGACTTACTTTAAACCTTACCTCCTTTGTCCCCTTTGAACCCACAACTACATACTCTATAGGAAAGTCCATGTGTGCTCCACCCTTTCATCTTGGGAAGAAATTTCAATTTTGCAAATCCCCAGGCAGTACATGGAAACTTCTCTCCAATCCACTAAACCATTATAAAGGCCCAATCGCATACCTTTGATTTCACTCAATCCAGCCCAGACCTGTTTTACTAACATTGCTGTCCCCAGGAGTCTCTAAGATAATAATAGTTTGTCTCAAATTCTCTTGGATCATGGAATATTTTCAATATTTCAATATTCCAGATACCCTACTTATTAATCAGGAGAGAGTCCATTTTATTTCTATAGGGTTACCACAGAATATGAATAAAACAGGAGGCATGCCTACAAATCTTACAGAAATTAAAAAGATCATAAGGGTACAATGAATAATTTTATGCCAATTAGAAAACTTGGATGAAATAGAAAATTACTAAAAACATACAAATTATTGAAATCAACTCAAAAGAAACAGGAAATCTGGATCTATAACAAGCAAAGAAATAGGATTGATCATTTTTAATCTTCCAGGAAAAAAAAAAGGACCAAATGGCTTCATGGTGAATTCTATTAAACAGTGAAATACCAATTCATTAAAACTTCCAGAAAATACAAAGAATTTTGAGCTCAGTATTAAACCAATATGAAAGCCAAAAGTATCAAATGAAATCCTTGCAACATATAAGATAGTTTGGATTTTTAAATTTTATTCTTAGGGGCTAGAGAGATGGCTCAACAGTTAGGAGCACTGCCTGCTCTTATAGAGGATTTGTGATTCCATTCCCAGCACCCACAGCAGATAATGATTGCCTATAATTCCAGTTCCAGGGGATCTAATACCCTCTTTGGACATATGGGTGCCCCTACAGACATTCAGGCAAAACACTCATAAAATAAAAATAAATTGTTTAAAAAATATTTTAAAACCAAAATTTATTCTTAAATCAGCAATGTTCCTTTTCTGTAGGATCAGCCAGTTTTATCTACAGTTTAAACAAGAACAGAATTCAATCCATGATGGTCTCATGCTTTTTGGCTTTTTGCTATATTGAGGATTGGAATTCAGGGTCTCCTGCATGTTACACAAGTACTCTACCATTGAGATACATTCCCAGCCCCTTTCAGGGGAGGCTGTGCTTTTTTGTATTGATGGGGATTTGCACAACTATATTTCCCATAACGGTAGCCATTAGCCATGTCTTTTGACTGGGGCTGGAGAAATGGCCCAGTGGTTAGAACCACTGGATGTTATTTATTACAAAAGACCTATAATCAGTTTCCAGCACCCACATGGAGGCTAGCAACTGTCTATAACTCCATTTCCAGGGCATCCAATGCCCTCCTCTGGCTTTTGCAGCCACTATACACACTGGTGCATTTACATTCACGCAAAATACATACAGATAAAAATGAATCCGTAATAATTTTTAAAGAGTGACAAATGCAACTGAAAAGCTATCAACTGTGAAATATTTTATTTAGTCTTTATCCTAGTAAGATGCTTCTTAGATTTTAGGTTTCTAAGCCATCAATTAGGTAGAGTATTTAAGATATCATTCCCTTGTCTTATAATCTGCTTTGTTTCTGTTGAGAAGTCAGCTGTTAGTCTGATAATTCTTTACAAGTATACTATTCCCCTTTCCTGGCACTTCTGAAATTGTTCTCTTAATACCTTTGGTAGTATACAGACTTACCACTGTACTCAAGGTATGGATTTCTTTTCATTCTGTCTGTTGTTAGTAAAATTTCTTCAGTCCATTGCTTAATAATTTTTATCAGTTTGGGAAAGGTTTTATAGTCATTCCTTTTCTTTAATTTTTAAAAATTTTTTTAAATTTTATTTATTTTTGTATGTGTATGAGTGTACTGTCTGCATGTAGGTTTGTGCACCCGTGTCGTGCAATGCCACGGAGGTCAGAAAAGGGTCTCGGATTCCCCTAGAACTGGAGTTCTCCTGGAATTGGAGTTAAAGACGGTTCTCAGCAGCCATGTGGGTGCTGGGGATCGAACCCGGGACCTCTGCAAGAGCAGTCGGTGCTCTTAACCACTATCTCTCCAGCCCCTAGTCATTCCTTTTCAAACATTACTTCTGCCCATTCTTTTTCAACCTTATTTAGGATTCCAATTACAAAGTAGATGTCTCCATACCTCCATGTCTCTCTCAATACCCCTATGTCTCCCACAATCTTTTTTAATATTTTTTATGTGTATGAATGTACTGCCTGCATCCGTGTCAACCAATGCCGATGTGTGGTGGCTGGCTCCATCACCCATGAGTTAGAAGAGGGCATTGGATCTCTTGGAACTGGAGTTATAGACTGTTGTTAGCTCCCATGTGGATGCTGGGAACCAAACCCAGGTCCACTATAAGAGCAGTTAGTGCTCTTAACTGCTGAGCCATCTCTCCAGTGCACTCCCTCAATCTTTTCAGTACTTTCCCTACTCTTTTCTGACTTTTTCTACTTCAGTAATTTTTCCCTCAACTCTATCTAATCTACTGTTAAACTCATTAACTTCCTAATTTCAATTAGTTTCTTAAGCCTAGCATTTTCACGACACTTTTCAAGTTTTAAAAAAAATTTTTACAGCCAGGCATAGTGGTGCACAACTTTCTTTAATCCTGGCACTTGGGAGGCAGGGGCAGGCAGATCTCTGTGAGTTCGAGGCCAGCCTGATCTACATAGCAAGTTCCAGGCCAGATGAGGCTATAGGGACACCCTGTCTCAAAAAAGACACTCCAGGGGCTGGAGAGATGGCCTAGCGGTTAAGAGCGCCGACCGCTCTTACAGAGGACCCGGGTTCGATCCCCAGCACCCACATGGCGGCTGAGAACCCTCTGAAACTCCAATTCCAGGAGAACTCCAGTTCCAGGGGAATCCGACACCCTCTTCTGACCTCCGCGGCACTGCACGACATGGGTGCACAAACTTGCATGCAGCAATACATTTATACACATACAAAAATAAATAAAAAATTAAAATTAAAAAAAAAAACACTCCAAATTCTTTTTTGACATTTTTTATTTATTTTGTGGAGGGGAATAGGAACAGACCATGGCACGTGTGTAATCAAAGAACTCCAAAAATTGTATTAAAGAACCAGTTCTGCCGGGCGTGGTGGTGCAAGCCTTTAATCCCAGCATTTGGGAGGCAGAGGCAGGCAGATCTCTGTGAGTTCAAGGCCAGCCTGATCTACATAGTGAACTCNAAAAAAAAAAAAAAAAAAAAAAAAAAAAAGTACCAGTTCCCTCCTTCCACTCTGTAGGTTTCAGGACTGGAATTCAGGTCATCAAACTTGGCAACAGCACTTTTACAACTGAGACATCCATGGAACCACTGTTTTAATTTTTAACTCCTTTACTGAAAATGTTGAATTTTATCTTTTTGTCTCTTAAACAAGGTAAGCACAGTTATACTAAAGTCTTCTTCTAAAAACTTACATATGCAGTAAGTTCTGTTGTCTCCACTTGATTTTGTTCATGTTAAGAGCCCTGGCTACTCTTGCAAAGGAACTGGGTTAAGTACCCACCAACACCCACATGGCAGCTAACAACTATCCTTAACTCCAGTTCCAGGGGATCTGAGGCCCTCTCTGACTTCCATGGGCATTGCACAACACGAGTGCACTTATATACATGTAGGTGATACACTCGTATTCATAAAATAAAAATAAGAAATAAAAGATTTCTTTAAATGTGAATCAAGATTTGAGCAATCTCTTATGGAAGATAAAATTTATACTCTGAAATTAAAGTTGGAGAGAGGAAGATCCTGAAGCTTACTGTCAGTGAAATAAAAAACATTAAGTCTCCTCAAGTGACATTGAATCAGGATCTACATAAATAAGTCTTACAATCCAAGCCAAGCACATTGGCATGTGCCTATAATCCTGGCTACTTAGGAGAGAGAGGAAAGAAAATCACTTCAGCCCAGAGGGTCAAGGCCAGCCTGGGCAAACAAAACATGAAATTTTATCTCTTTAAAAACAAAAATCTCTCTGGCTGGAGAGATAGCCTAGCGGTTAAGAGCACTGACTGCTCTTGCAGAGGACCCGGGTTCCATCCCCAGCACCCACATGACGGCTGAGAACCGTCTTTAACTCCAGTTCCAGGGGAATCTGACACCCTCTTCTGACCTCCGAGGCACTGCACAGCATGGGTGCATAAACCTGCATGCAGATAGTACATTCATACACATACAAAAATAAATAAATAAAAATAAAAAATAAATTAAAAAAAAAAAAAACTCAGCCGGGCATGGAGGTGCACATATTTAATCCCAGCACTGTAGGCTGATCTCTGTGAGTTCAAGGCCAGCCTGGCTACAGAGTGAGCTCCAGGACAGCTGGTACTAAAAAAAAAAAATGGTAGACCCTGCCTCAAAAATGCCAAATAAAGGAAAAAGCTAAAAAAGAAAAAAAAAACTCCACAATCCAAAATTATGACATATATAGAACCCAGAAAATGTGAACCATTCTAAATGGGGGGGGGGGTGTGAACACATTCCAATCTCAGAATAATTCAGAGATTACAATTATCAGGCAAGGCTTTAAATCAGCCATAACTATGCTCACTAAGGAAAAAGACAAGAAACTTTGCCAGGTGTAGTGGTACACACCTTTAATTCCAGCACTCAGGTAACAGAGGCAGGCAGATCTCTGAGAGATGGAGACTTGGCCTCAAAAAAAAAAAAAAGAAAAAAAGAAAAGAAAAAGGAAAAAAGAAAGAAAACAAAAAAGATGAGAAACCTGAAATGAGTAAAAAGTTAAGAAATCTCAACAGAAACTTACTTTAAGATGGGAAATTTAAAACCAATTTATACAACTATCTGAAATAAAAGTCTCAGGAGGTAATCTTAATAGCCAAAAAGCAATAGAATAAAAGTATCAGTGAGCTCAAACCTTACCAATGGGAATCATACAAACTGAAAAACAGAGGCGAAAAACTTAAAAAAAAAAAGAGTGTTAATGGACTCGGAGGACAATTTCAGGAGGACAAACATGAGGATAACTGGAGTTCAAAAGATGAAGAAAGTTCCCTCAACACTGAAGTGATGTAAAAACAATCAGATTTGGAAAAATAAAATAAACACATAGATTCAAGAAGCTCAAGGATTCCCAAAAAAGAAAAACTCCAATGAAAACTGTATCTCAACTCATCATAAACTGAAAATCAATGATACAAATAAAATCTGAACCAAAGGAAAATGAGATACAACATAAATAGAACAACACTGAATGCACATTTATTTTTCCTTTCTTCCATAACAGCCATAGACAATTAAACAACATCCTTAAAAATCCTGAAAGTGGGGGCTGGAGAGATGGCTCAGCAGTTAAGAGCACTGGCTGCTTTTGCAGAGGACCTGAGTTTGATTCCCAGCACCCACAGAGTAGCTAACAACTATCAGTAACCCCAGTTCCAGGGGATCTAGAACCCTTTTCTGACCTCTATGGCCAGTGCATGACATGGGCGCCCTTACATACATGCAGGCAATACACTCATACACATAAAAAATAAATAAATAAAATATTTTTAAAATCCTGAAAGAAAAAGAATACCAACCTTGAATTGTATTATCTAGTAAAAATACCCTTCAAGAATGACGTCAAACTAGGAAATTTTTCAAATAAGGGCGAAAACATAGCAGCAGCAGAAATGACTCCAAAAGGAGCTCGTCAAGCTAAATAGAAGTTGTACTAGACCTTCACAAATGAATTTAAGTACTGTGGCTATTTCATGTATGTAAGGAATACTTCAATTAAATAGCAAAGAGGAAATTATTTCCAACTTGTAGGGAGACCCAGTCTTGAAAAGACCAAAAAAAACAAACAAACAAAAACAAAACAAAACAAAAACTAATGAAGTATGGGGTAAAATAAAGAGATCTTCAGAAGTATAGGACTTGAAAAAGTCCTATGCTTTCAAAGCTCATAAAGTATACTACGAGTTGGAGTAATCAAAGCAGCATGGTTCTGCCATAGAAACAGAGACTAATGAAATGGAATGGGGAACTCAAAAACAAATATACACATTTACAATCAATTTACCTTCAACCAAAAATAACACACAATAGGGAAAGGATGGTCTGTAATAAATAGTATGGGGGAAATCAGATGTCTACATGCATAAGTATAAAGTTAGGATTCTTGTCTCATACCATATACAAAAAATCAACTCAAAAGAATTCAACTCAAAATACATGACAAACATCAATTTAAGACTGGAAACTAATACTGTGAGTAAAAGAAAAGGAGTAAAGTTCTGTGATGCTGTTCTGGGCTGTTTGTTTGTTTGTTTGTTTGTTTGTTTGTTTTTAAGATGGGAATCCAAAAGCACAGATAACAAAAGCCAAACAAAAATCCACTGACAAGTTTGCATCACAATAACAAACCTCTAGACAGAAAAGGAAACAGCACACAGTATATGAGAAAACCTATGGAACTGGAAGATGTGTTTGCAAATCATTCATCTGATATGTCACTAATGTCCAATAAGGAACTCAACAACAGCAAAATAGAATATTAAAAAAAATAAAGAGCCCAAATTTTAAATAGGCAATAGGATCTGAATAGACATTTTTCAATAGAGGATGAAGAGATACCCAAAAGGTATATGAAATGATGCTCAACACCACTAAACATCAAAAAGAGCATATTAAAAGCACCATGAAAAAATCATCTCACAACTGCTACAATGGCTGTGATCAGAAAGACAAGAGATAACAAGTATTGTTGGTAAGATGTGGAGAAAAGGCATAATTACTAGAAATGTTCATTAAGGAAAACAATACGGAGGCTTCTAAAATTTTTTTTAAATAGAACTACCCTATGATCCATGAATTCTTCTTTCATACAAACATCCAAAGGAAATAAAACCACAACATACAGGAGACATCTGTGCTCTGTCAGTGTTCACTGCAGCAGCACTCACAATAGCCAAGTTATGGAATCAGTCTAAGCAGCCATCAAGTAGACAGATGAGAAGAAACTGTGGTGTGCATATACAATGGAATACTATATGGCTCAAAATAAGGGAATCCTGCCATTTGTGATAACATGGATGAACCTAGAGGATGTTACGCTAGGTGAAATAAAGCATGCACACAAAAACAAATATCATACCTCACTTATATAGAAAATTTAAAAGCATTGAACTCAGAAACAGCAAGTCAAATCATGGTTATCAGGGACTAGCAGAGTGGGAGATACTGAGGAAATAAAGGTCAGAGGATACAAAATTTTAGTTAAACAAGAGGAGTAAGTTTTAAAAGGTCTATTCTGTTAATAACACATTGCCTATTTGAAAATTGCTAAGAGATTTTTTAATGTTCTCACCACAAGAAAATAAGTATGCATATGTTAACTATCTTGATTCAGTTCTATCACAATGTATACATATACATTTATCAAAACATCCTATTGGAAGGCTGGATAGATGGCTCAGCAGTTTAAGAGTACTTTCTGCTCTTACAAAGGAAGTGGGTTCAGTTTTCAACACCTATATGGTAGATCACAACTATCTGTAACTCTAGTTCTAGGGGATTCAGCACCTTCCTCTGTCCTCTACAAGTACCAGGCATATATATGGGGCAAACATACATGCAGGAAAATACTCATATATAAGATAAAAATAAACCTTTAAAAAATCATATTGTATATCATAAATATATACATTTTATATCAATTAAAAATAATAAATAAACCGGGCATGGTGACCTTTAAGGGAAGCAGCAGCAGGATCACTGTGAATTTGAAGCCAGCATGGTCTACATAACAAGTCCCAAGCCAGCCAAAGCTAAAAAGTAAAACCTTTTCTTCCCAAAAAAGAAAAGAAAAAGAAAAAAAAAGAAGAGAAGGAAAGGACAGAATGAGGGAGGGAAGAAAGAGAGAAAGAGAGAAAGAGAGAAAGAGAGAAAGAGAGAAAAGAAAGAAAGAAAGAAAGAAAGAAAGAAAGAAAGAAAGAAAGAAAGAAAGAGAGAGAGAAAGAGAGAGAGAAAGAAAGAGAGAAAGAGAGAAAGAGAGAGAGAGAGAGGGAGAGAGAGGGAGAGAGAGAGAGAAAGAGAGAAAGAGAGAAAGAGAGAAAGAGAGAGAGAGAAAGAGAGAGAAAGAGAGAAAGAGAGAAAGAGAAAGAGAGAAAGAGAGAAAGAAGAGAGAAAGAGAGAAAGAGAGAAAGAGAAAGAGAGAAAGAGAGAAAGAGAGAAAGAGAGAAAGAGAGAAAGAGAGAAAGAGAGAAAGAAAGAAAGAAAGAAAGAAAGAAAGAAAGAAAGAAAGAAAGAAAGAAAGAAAGAAAGAAAGGGAGAGACAGAGAGAGGGAGGGAAAGAGAAGGGAGGGAGCTAGGGAGGGAACAAGGGAACGAGAGAATGAGGGAACGAGGAGGGAATGAGGGAACGAGGAGGGAATGAGGGAGAGGGAGAGGGAGAAGGAGAGGGAGAAGGAGAGGGAGAGGGCAAAGGAAAGAGAGAGAGAAAGAGAGAGAAAGAGACGAGAAAGGAGAGAGAAGGGAGAGAGAAGAGAGAGAGCAGAAAGTAGAGAAAGAGAGATAAGAGAAGAGACGAAAAGAGAGAAAGATGAGAAGATGAGAAACTGAAGAAAGAGAGGAAGTGTGGAAGAGAGAAAGCTGAGATAAGACGAGGAGTGGGAAAGATGAGAAGATAGAGAGAGAGATGCGACGCGGAAAGAAAGAGAGAAAGAAGAAGAAAGAAAGAAAGAAGAAAGAAAGAAAGAAGAGAAAGAAAAGAAAGAAAAAGAAGGGAGGACAGAGAGAGGGAGGGAAAGAGAAGGGATGAGGAGCTAGGGAGGGGGGGGGGGAAACAAGGGAACGACGGAGAATGAGGGAACGAGGAGGGAATGAGGGAGAGGACCCGAGGATGGGAGGGAAGAGGGAGAGGGCGATGGAAGGAGAGGAGAAGGGAAGAGGGAGAAGGTAGAGGGAGAGAGGGAGGGAAGGGGAAGGGGAAGGGGCGGGAGGGAGGAAGTGAGGGGGAGAGAACGACAGAGAGAGAGAAAGAAAGCCGAAAACAGAAAATTGTAAATGGATAAATATAACTCAATGCGTTTATATGCTCTATAAAAAATAGAACTACAAAGTGTGTTTGTTATATANGAAGGGGAAGGGGAGGGAGCTTCAATACTGAGAAGTGAACAAAAGAGGGATAAGGTTGATGGATGCCACGCGTCTGTGTTAGCGCGCGACTGGGAGAATCTATAGTATCAGATGATGGAGCCCGAGTAGTAGAAGTGTAGGCCAGCTATATGTAGAGCGTTGTCATAGCTTAGGACTTTGTAGAACAATGCAACAACACTAGGAATAACTCGATCATAGTGTGCGATGTGTCTATAATGCCTTTATAAAAAATAGAAATACATGATAGTACGCACTTTGGTGGGTGTGTAAATATTATAATTGTTCTACTAGCATCTAGCTCATTTACCATAAAAAAAGAGGCTTCCCTTTTTCTGTGATGAAAGTGTTTGGGAATAAATTTATAGTCCTGTATAAAATTAAAGGATGCTCATATTTATAGTCATAACCGGTTTTTAGTTATGTATGTATATAGATAGATAAATAATGATAATCATACCTGTAATAATGTGATATGTATAGGTTCTCTACTCTTGCTTCCTTCCTAGCTATAAACAACCTGCAAAAGAGACCTGAAAATGCTCCATGGAGGTGTTGATACTCTCATAACACAGAGACAAAAAATTTTGAATTATTGATTAATACACCGCTCAGCAATGATGAGAACTGAACCTATTGAGACATTGCATTTCTCTTAATGATATTTATAAATGGAGCTGAAATCTGACTACGGGGTGTAAGGAAGATGAATGGAATGTCCAAGATTCAAGGATACATTGGTTTGTATGTCTGTTTTGGTAAAGAAAAGATTTTTTTCTTCATATTGTTTCGCGTTTGCTAGATTGATGAAAGCTTGAGGAGCACTCAGAATAATCTGATCTTTGGAAATCGTGAATGAACCGTCGGTCTCCAAGAAGAACTCCAATCGTACGATTCACAATCACTTATCCACACAATGGGCGTGGGGGATGTCTTTTTCTTTATTAGCGTGTCAAGCGTATATTAATTTTATCTCAATCTCTGAGACATAATCGTACCCACAGGATCACCTGGTCCATCGTGCGGAGCAACTGATGAAACACATAGTATTTCATGCCATATATGCTGGGGGTACGCAAATATCTGACTTCCACTGACTTCCATATGGCCAGCCCATTACGTATGCAGACCAGTCTGGCACCAGTAACTGCAGAATGAAGACAGGACATCTCTTTGGGCATTGTTCCTGTGAATAATTCATTAGGTTGGCCACTGGCTCCGGAACATCCTCTCTCTACTTATTAACTTGCTTTATCCACCCATTTATTCTTCATTAATGATTTTGTTCCTTTTCCAAATTACTTGTCTCAGTATTCCCATTTAAGCTGGTTTTCCCGGCTTTGAGTTTTTAGGATAAGGACTCTTTTCTACCCACCCACACCAATACCAACCACAAATGCCCAGTGCAATGAAAGTTTTAATCCTAAAATTACTCTCAGTATTGAGATATAACCAAGTGTGGCAAGCTTGGTCTTGACATCAACAGGAGAGTGAAGATGAATAGAAATTACCCTTCTGGTATACTATTATGATCCTTCACCAGAAACTCATTTTACGTGAAGCTAGCTACCAGTCTCCCCTTGCCAAAGATGAAGCTCCTTTTATCCAGCTTAACTTCTAAACAAATGGGTTAAAAATGACTCTGTAAATGAATGCTCAGATTTTAAAATTTTAGTATTTTGTTAAGTATATTGTTCTATAGGTACAGCACATTTAAAAATTTTTTATTACATTCTGATGCTTTGAATGCAAAAAACTTATTTTTGTTATGTGTGCCTTATTTTTAAAACATGCTCATAATTTTGTGGTTTTTCTCTCACTACTTTTTGTCACATACCTAGTGTCTAATATTACGATGATTAATATGATTAGTGGGAAATTACTAGCTGGTATTATCCGGACCCATTCTTAGCAATCCACTTCTGAAGATGGGTACCCTGTTGCCGATATCCAGTCTGCTATAACAGTTTTGAAAAATTGTGGCAAGTTAATCGAGTTTCTTGACTAATTTCCTTAATTGCCTATGGCATTTGTCATTTAGATCTATTTCTTAATATATGACCACATTTTCCAAGCATTTTCACAATTATTTCTTGTAAATAGCAATTTTTACAAAATCTTCATTAGTTCCTAATTGTTTCCATTCCATCTTTTCAATATACCTGGCTGAAGAAACTGGTTTTTAAAAGTAATTTTCTCTGTAATGTGGAGAGTGGATACCCTTTAATTAGGCTGACCTCTCTGACTCCCGGCGCATGGGCGATCTACACGGTGTTACAAGTGACAGCATTGTGAAGACTTAGTGTTCAAGGCAGGACTATAACATTGTATTGCACCTTTACGTCTTTTAGGCGAACAATACTAGAAAATTATATATTGGTGTCTTAAAAAAGGATATAGAAGGATGTGCCAATTCTGGTGCTGGAGACTTGAACTCAGAGTAAGAGCATCCGATCGCTGCTCTGCAAGAGGGACCCGTGGGTCTGATTCCCGAGCATCATCAATGTGCTAGGCTAATAGAGACCGTTCTTTAAAAACTCCCAGAATCCCAGATGGGAAATGAATGTCGGCTACTTCTTTGATCCATTGCAATCAGGTCTATTTGCGTTTGACATGCGAAGGCTGTCACCAAATTCTCAATGAAATTTCCTAATTGCGAGTACGAAGTATATAACTACGGCTCTACCTACTATAGTTTCACAACTAGTAAATTCCTCAAATTATAAGTGTGTAACAATTGGATTGGTTCCTATTTCTCTAATTAAATAAAGCTGGTCAGCGCCATCTACTTTTTTATGCAATTTTTGAAAAATAATCTATTTGAAATTTTGGTTTACGTGAGTGTTTATGGTATGTTATCGTTCATATTGATTCATTATAGGATATAAAGTCCATAAATTTATGTAACTTAATTAATATATAACATTAAGTATTATGAATATCTCGCTGTATACATATAGTAGTAAATTTGATCTTGCCGAAAACTCAAATGAGGGATAAGAAGTATGTGTCTGTACAGCTTGAATGTATATTATATCATATTTTTGTAAGGTATATAGTAGAATAGGTATCCTTTGGTTACTGGTAGAATATAGAAACATGACTCTATGTGGTATGTGGACCTGTGCCAAAGGTGTATGTTGGATGCAATAGTTCATTTAGATACTCAGTTACTCTTTGTATTGCTATAGAAACTATGCAATACACTAGCTCTGAGGAACTATAAGAGGATGCGAAAGTGTGAACGTTTGTAGAATCAATGGTAATAACAAATTAAGTTAGTTATGCTCTCGCCCAATGTATACTCATACCAGATATATACATGGGCGCTACTGATGCAGAAACTTTCGACAACAGAACCTCAGATATAAAATATGTACAGGTACATGTGTGGAGTGGGGGCAGGAGGGGTACATTAACTTTTGTGTGTGTGGGTGGTTTGTTTAAAGTGGGGGGAAACAAAGTGGATAATGGGTCGTAGATTGATGGTCTAGACTCGGAAGGAATTGAGGGCAAGAACTTAGATATGCTCTCAATAGGAGAAATCGTTGAAGCATATAGAAGATATCGCACACCAATTAGAACAGTTCCTCTTAATACCATAAGAGCGTTTCAACTGAGGGTTTTCTAGTGGCTACAACAAAAATATAAAGCTTGAACATATAGTAAAAACAACATAAATTGTAAGTTTATAAGTCTCAGTTGCTTTCTAGTTTTCATAATATACCAAATAAAGTTGGACCGTTCCTCTTATTCAAAAACCCAACAACACTACAAATAAAATGAACAACTAAGAAGCTGGAAAAGATGACCGCCAAAGTCCCAATTTCTTGGTAGGAACAAGGACTGCGGGTGGGTAAGAGTTAGGCAACGAATAAGTAAATAAAATGAAAAAGAAATCGGGTAGAAATGGGTAGTTGAGGGAGGGCGTGGAGCTCAAATGATTGGTTGTCCAGATTGCTATCGCGTAAACATTACAACACTTCTATGTAGGAGCCTGCTCGAAGGAAGGATTAATACTGGTACCAATCCTTTCCCACAGGGAAGAATTACCCACATAGATTGATATATATATATATATATATATATATATATATATATAATGTATACAAGTATGTATGTATATATTCTTCTCTTGCTTACCTCTAGCTACTGAGAGCCTAAAATCAGTGATATCCTAACAGCAGTGAATATAGGTAATACCCACGAGAAGGAACCATAGCTGCTTAATGAAATGGGCAATTCTGGGGCTGGAGAGATGGCCTAGCGGTTGAGAGCACAGATCGTTCTTGCAGAGGAGCCGGGTTCGATCTCCAGCACCCACATGGCGGCTGAGAACAATCTGAAACTCCAATTAGAGGAAAAATCCAGTTGCAGGGGAATCCGAGACCCTCTTCTGACCTCCGCGGCATTGCACGACACGGGTGCACAGACTTGCATGCAGACAGTACATTCATACACATACAGAAATAAAATTAATTTAAAAAAGAAAGAAATGGCCAATTCTGGGCTGGAGACATGACTCAGTGGTTAAGAGCACCGACTGCTCTTGCAGAGGACCCGGGTTTGATTCCCAGCATCCACATGGCGGCTAAGAACCGTCTTTAACTCCAGTTCCAGGGGAATATGATGCCCTCTTCTGACATCCGTGGCATTGCATGACACAGGTGCACCAACCTACATGCAGACAGTACACTCATACACATAAAAAATTTTTTTAAAAATGGCCAATTTTTAATGCACCACTTTGTAATCTTGGTATATGGGTAGAGGATATGTAGGCATATTCTAGAGTAATATAAATTAAAAAAAATATATGAATCCTGAAATATGATATGGAAATGGCAAGCAGTTTGTGTACAGATGATAAAATTTTAGTAGAGGTGTGATGCATATATATGCATATGTTGGAGCAATACAGATTGGAGTGAACTACACCAGCAGAGGAACTGGGATGGAAATGGACTGAAACAATAAAAAGTTCCCCCAAGAACAATAATCCTCTGATTGGAAAAACTTTGAAAAGAATCAGAAAAAGATACAGGACAGGAGTGGCAGGGTACATGAACTTGGGTGGGGTGGGGGGCATGAAAGGGGAGATGAGTCTAGACTGGAATGAGAATGCCAATGAGAATTGGTATGAAATGCACAAAACTCCAATAAAAACGTTAAACAAAAAATAAAGCTGACAAAACAACATAATGTTAAGTTATAGCAGTGCTTCTCTTCTATTAAAATGTGTTTTATTCACACACACACAAAAAATGAAAAAGAAATGGCCAATTCTGAGACTGGGGTAAGGAAGGCACAAATATGAAGGAATGGGGTTAGAGCTGGAGCTCAGTTGGTAGAATGCTTACCTAACAAACATGAAGCCCTGGGTTCTATTCCCAATACCACATAAATCAACTATGGTACCATACTTGTAATCTCAATACTCAGGAGGTAGAAAGAGGCAAGCAGATCAGAAGTGCAAGGTCAACCTCTGCTACATGGCAAGGGTGAAGCCAGCCTGGGACACATGCTATCTCAAAAAGAAGGGAAGGGGATCTGAAATCTCCTGAGGCCAGCTGAAGGTACGGGACGTGGGCTGAAAAGCCACCCCCCTACCCCCCTACCCCCGCCAACTGGGATTAGGAAGAGGCATCGGAAGGAGGCAAGCAAAGCAAGCCTTCAACACAGTGAAGAGGCATTTAGGACTCACATTGGAATACAGGCAAGGAGAAGCCCATATGCCAGGATCACGAAGGAAAGACAACACTGGAAAGGGGCAAGATAATCCCGCACCAAGTTTTACCAAGCCTATGGAAGACTCCATCAATGGCATCACTCTGGGCATACCCCAGGACACAGACATCAAAAACACAATTGGGAACATATTTAAAGAACTACAAGATTATAAAGAACAAATCAAAGAACTAAGAAAAGAGAACGAGGAACTCAAGAAGGACCTAGAGAGAGAGAATGACAAGCTCCGGAAGGAAGTAGAAACACTGAAAAGATCCCATGCTGAAAAAGATAAAGAAACCAACCAGCGAACCAAAGAGCTACAAGAAGAGATNCAACAACAACAACAACAGAAAGGACTGCATCAAAGAACTGACTGAAACAGTGAACTTCTGCTCAAAACAGTCAACTTCCTCATGGAGAATATTGAGAAATACTGAGAAAGAGATGAAAAGCATGTTTGGCAGAATGCATGAGCTCTGGCGGGGTGGGGGAATGGGCGGGAACATGGGTCTAGATTTGTTAAAAAAAAATAAAAAATTTATGTGAAAAAAAGGGAAGGAAGAAGGAAGGGAAGAAAGAAGGGAGAGAGGGAGGGAGGGAGGGAGGGAGGAAATTAATTAATTAATTAATTAATTAGTGTCCAGAAGAGGATTTGGCAAGGCTGAGCATGGTGGACAATGCCTATAATCTCAGCAGTTCAGAGGTAAGATGATAGGAGGATCCAGAATCTGATAACAAACTACCCAACAAGACCTTGTCTCTATTACCAAGGGTCAAATGGAGGAAAATGGGTATATTTTAACTGGGGAGGAGGAGGTGGGGTATTAGACAGGGAGAGAGAAAAAGAATGCCTAACATGTAAAAAAAATATTATAAAAAAAGTATTAGTTCAGGGCTGGAGAGATGGCCTAGAGGTTAAGAGCTCCGACTGCTCTTGCAGAGGACCTGGGTTCGATCCCCAGCACCCACATGGTGGCTGAGAAACATCTTCAACTCCAGTTCCAGGGGAATCCTGTGCCCTCTCCTGACCTCCGTGGCACTGCACAACACAGGTGCACAAACCTACATGCAAACAGTACACTCATACACATAAAAAAAATAAATAAAATTAAAAAAAATATATTAGTTCAAAAACTTACTGAAATATTACACACACAATATCTCTACCTAAGTCCATGTGTATAGCTGAAGGCTATATAACAAGAAGCAGTGTCAGACAGGAGAAGTCTTCCTTCGAGTTATTGCCAGGGTAGTCCAAAAGACTCCCAGAATTACACAGGTTATTGCCACAGCCCTTGATTGCCTCCCAGAACTTGAAGGTAAGACCCTACTGTTGAAAACAGGACATACTCTACACACAGGACTTGGAGTAATGGAGCTGGAACTGACCTGGAAGACTCCTTCCTGAAGGCTAGCTCTCATGGTTTTGTAGAACACTATGCAAGCTGCTAAGGGAGAACAGCAATCAATGGTCCAACTCCAGATTTAAGGCCTAATAACCACTACAATGACCAGCACAACAAACTATATTGGGGCCATAGTGGCACTTTCATCTTGGGGGTAATCAACAGCTACTTAACTGAACTTACTTAAAATCCACTCAATGAGAGGGAATTCATGTGTGATACTATAAACATACCAAATACACATGGCAGGAAGGGTCAGAGATCTTAGAGCATGTCACTTCCCTAGACAAAAGTAAATTGTCTCTATGTGCTAAATATGGATCCTTTTATTTACAGACAAGTATGCTAGTCACCACTTATCAAAAAAAGCTTCTTTTGCAATAAACATAGACAATTACAGGGTTCCACAACTGGTCACACACAGAGATTAAGGGTCTGTGAAATGCCCAACCCTAAGTGACATATCTACAATGAAACCTCTATATCTAAGGCTCATGAAACATAGTGGAACAGGACTTGAGAGAATACTAATGTATCTCTCAACTCTCATTAATGAAACTTTCTCATATAACAGAAGCCAATGAACACAAAGGGCCAGAAATGGCCAAAGCATAGAGAATAAGAGTATGTAGGGTGTGGGTCATTGGACAGGACTCCTATATTAAATCCCACTCAGGGCTCAGGGACCAATGCAGAAGAGGGGAGGAAAGATTGTAAGAGCCAGAGGAAGAGGTGCATGACCATATGGAAATAGAGGCTTACAGGCTCCTAGGACCTTGTTCCTATGAACCTGAAGCAATGGTAACAGCTTGCATAAGACCCATGCAACCTCAAGCAGACAAACACCTAGCATAGAAATAGGTGGCAGGCCCCAATCTTAGCCAAAGAACTATTGGAATGTTGGCTGAGGAAGAGCTCATCTTCTTTAAGCAAGTGACTCTAGACAGGCTGACTAGACCCCAGTGGATGATCCTGCACTGAGGGACATCTACGGACACTAACTTGACAAGACAGGCCTTAACATAAATGACAGAATGCATGAATCCAATGGGGACACCTATGGGATGGAGCTAATGGGGAAGGAGGTATAAAGATAATTAAGATGTATATGAAATACACAGAAATTCAATAAAAAATATATTTTAAAAAACCTCTAAGACCTTGTCTCAAAAGAGGGGGGATGATTAGCAAATGATGGTCCACAGATCAAATCTAGCCAAACACCTATTTTTGTAAGTAAACTTCCAATGGAACATAGCCCACTCATTGGTTTACAAACTGTCTATGGCTGCTTTCTTGCTGCAGAAACAGAGTTAAGGAGCTGCAACAAAGACTGTATGGGCCCCAAAGCCAAAAATATTTAACATCTGGCAACTTAAAGAAGATGTTTGCCAAGCAATGACCCAGAATATCTTGTTGTTCAAGAGAATAAGAAAATACTCAAAAAATGATGGGGATGTGTCAAAGTTCACAGAAGTGAATTGAGAAAATTCCTGTTGGCCAAATACATGACATCTTAAGTACCAAAACACTTAAGCAACAGATAACTCAATAAATAAAAGAAGAACCCATGAGTTCACACTGACAGAGAGATCAAAACAATTAATAAATGAAAGGGCAAGCTCCTCCTTGCAGCAGAACCCAACTAAAAATTGTGGGGGGGACGGACTTTAATTCATTACTGAAAAGTATCAGAACAACTCATATTCATCAGCCAATGCTAAAGGAATGGTAAAAGACAGAGTAACAGAAAATTATATGGTCTCAAAGTAACGCCAAGACATTTGGCACACCAGAGAGGAAAGTCATATTTGGACAGTGGAGAACTCTGGCAGACCCACCTTAACCAAAGGATCAAAGTGAGGACCTATAATGGTGTAAAAAATCAATACCAGTGGCCTCATGAGATGATGATAACCTGCCACTTGTGAAGCATCAGTAGAATCCAAACAGACAGACTTGTGAAAAAATAACTAGTCTATCATTTTCAAAACTATTAAAATCTCAGGAGGCTGAGGCAGGAGGATTTCTGTGGGTTTGAGGCCAACCTGGGCTATAATAAGTTCACAGCAAGCCAGGCTAACAATAAGACCCTGTCCCCAAAACAAGTTAATCTTATGAAAACTGTGGCAGACTAAAGACTAAAGATACATGACCATTCTCTGCAACTCAAGATTCAGAATTTTCTTTTGGCATCATAATATTTAAGAGCTTTAGATCAGTAGATGGTATTACATGCACCAGTTCTAATTTCCTGATTTTGATTAATAATGCAATGGTTTTGAAAGACAATGACTTTGAGTTTCTGTCATTTACTCTCATACAGCTAAAAAAAGGGAGAGCGGGGCATGGTGGCACATGCCTTTAATTCTAGCACTTGGGAGACAGAGGCAGGCAGATCTTTGTGAGTTCAAGGCCAGCCTGGTCTACAAACTGAGTTCCAGGACAGCCAGAGCTACAGGGAAACCCGGTCTGAAAAAGACCAATAAATAAATAAATATAAAAAAGGGAGAGGCAAGACAGTAGAGATATTAAAATGAATATAGTAAAATGCTAACACTGAGGAATGTGGTAAATAGGCCACAGAAATTCTTCGTACTATCCATGTGTGTGTGTCCATGTTTATGTGCAGAAATCCACATATAGAAGCCAGACGTCTTGAATGTCATTCCTCAGGCACTCTGTCCACCTTCTTACAGACAAGGTTTCTCACTGACCTAAAACTCACCAAGTATTCTAGACTGACTGGCTAGGGAGCCCTGGGGATCCACCTGTCCCCACCTCCCCAGCACAGGAATTATACATGCTGACCAGCACACCTGGCTTTTTGTACATGAGTTATGGGGATCAAACTCAGGTCCTAACTATTGTAAGGGAAACACTAACATACTGAACCAAACTTCTTTTCTTGTTTTCAATATTTATTTAATATATGCATACATGTAGTACATTCATGCTACAGTGAGTACATGGAGGTCAGAGGAGCATTATCTCCTTCTGTCATGTGGGTCCCAGGGACTGAACTCAAGTCATCAGACTTGGCTACAAGTGCTTTTATCTACTGAGGCATCTTATCAGCACTTAATCTTAAATCTTTCCTGCTAAACTACATTTTTTTTATTTATTTATTTATTTATGTATTTATTTATTTATGTATTTTCCTTTTTACTGTTAGTGCTCTCTGTACAAAAGTCAATTCCAGATGGATTAAAGACCTCAAAGCGAAACCCAAAACTCTGGAGGTAATAGAAGAAAAACTTGGCAGCAGACTACAAGACATAGGTGTAGGGAAAGACTTCCTAAATCAGACAGCAGCTGCACAAGAAATAAGATCAACAATTGACAAATGGGACCTCACTAAACTCAAAAGCTTCTGCACATCAAAAGAAACAATCAACGAAGTGAAGAGAAAACCCACTGAGTGGGAGGAAACCTTCACTGCAGATACATCTGACAAAGCATTATTTCCAGAGTATACAAACTACCCAAAAAACAAAGAAGAAAGAAAACAAATGAATCACTCAAAAGATGGAGCAAAGAACTGAATAGAGACTTCACAGAGGAGGAATTAGAGATGGCTGTGAAACATATTAAAAACTGTTTAATGTCACTAATAATTAGGGAAATGCAAATTAAGACCACTCTAAGATATCATCTCACTCTGATAAGACTGGCCAGGATCAAGAAAACAAATGATACCAAGTGCTGGAGAGGTTGTGGGGAAAGGGGAACATTCATCCATTGCTGGTGGGAATGTAAACTTGTACAGTCACTATGGAAAGCAGTGTGGAGAACCCTTGGAAGACTCAAAATGAGCTTGCCATTTGACCCAGTCATACCACTCCTGGGTATATACCCACAAGACTCATCTTACTGCAGAAATACATGCACAGCTATATTTAGTGCAGCTTTGTTCACAATAGCAAAAAGCTGGAACCAACCCAAATGCCCCTCAACTGACGAGTGGATACAAAAAATGTGGTACATGTACACAGTGGAGTTCTGTGCAGCAGTAAAGAAAGACAACATCATGAAGTTTGCAGGTAAATGGATGGAGCTAGAAGATATTATATTAAGTGAAGTAACATAGTCCCAGAAAAACAAACAACCAATGGTATCCCTCATCTGTGGATGCTAGCATCAATAATGTTGTTAATATTTCTTGTGGAGAGGGATGCATATTAAAAGAACAACAACAGAAAGACTGCATCAGAAAACTGACTGAAATGGTGAACCGGGAGGGGTGAGAGGGGTGGGAGAGGAACATGGGTCTATATTCTTTTAAGGTATATTTAATTTAAAATTACATGGTATTGGGCTGGAGAGATGGCCTAGCAGTTGAGAGCGCCGACCGCTCTTGCAGAGGACCCGTGTTCAATCCCCAGCACCCACATGGCGGCCGAGCCGTCTGAAGCTCCAATTCCAGGAGAACTCCAGTTCCGGGGGAGTCCAACACCCTCTTCTGACCTCCGCGGCATTGCACGTCATGGGTGCACAGACTTGTATACAGACAATACATTCATACACATACGGAAATAAATAAAATTTTAAAAAATTAAAAAAAATTACATGGTGTCTTACTTAAAATTTATATAACAATAACTTTGGGATTAACATATATAAATGTTCTCTATAATTTTTGTCTTCTACAGTATCATCTTGTACCATTCTCTTTTACCTTAAGGAATTAAGTTTGCTTCCCAAATTAACAACATACACTCACCCAAAAAACCTTGGATAAATTTAATGAAATTTACACCTTGATTCCTGCCTATAGGTATGTGTACTACAACTGCCTTTTTGAGACTCATGGGTCAAAAATAAAAAAACTAAAATAAGAAAAGGGGGGATACAGTTACATATTAAACCTTTTTGTCAAAAACTTTCAATTTAATCTTTTTTATTGTTTTTTTATTTCTGTATGTGTATGAATGTACTGTCTGCATGCAAGTCTGTGCACCCATGTCATGCCATGCCGCGGAGGTCAGAAGAGGGTTTCGGATTCCCCTGGAACTGGATTCTCCTGGAATTGGAGTTTTAGATGGTTCTTGGCCGCCATGTGGGTGCTGGGGATCGAACCCGGGTCCTCTGCAAGAGCGGTCGGCGCTCTCAACCACTAGGCCATCTCTCCAGCCCCTCAATTTAATCTTAAAACTAACTAAGAGAAAAGATTTGTATGTTCCCACAGGTCAAAACGTCACCAACTCAACGGCTGAGAAAGAAAAGCCTTCCATCGTGTAGGTTGTACCAAGAAATACCAGCAGAGAAGTTGGCCCACCTTAACACTAAAAGGAAGAAAAGCCTCAGACTGCTACAGGCATCAAATATCTCTGAGGACCAGAGGTGTAACAACTGTTTATAGTGAGTCCTAATGAACCTTACCTTCTAGGTGCAGCACAGTTTTAATATGAGAGACCTCCTTACCTCTTTTTCATAAAACAAAGAAAAACATGGTGGTAATGAAGTCATGCTCTAACTGTAAATTAGAGCTGACTGTTATAGAAGTAATCTCTTATAAAACTGCTAAAAACTGATTTCTTTAATTGACTAATAGACATAGGAACTGTAAAAAGGATTATTCTCTATTCAGAACCAAATATAATACTAAAGTCTCTTTAAGCGGTGCATATAAGCACAATATATTAATATGGGAGAGCACTGATAGCAGAAATGGATTGTTCTGCCAAGGGGATGTTGGCCAGGGGATCCAGAGAAAGAGATGAAAAGCATGTTTGGCAGAATGAATGAGCTCTGGTGGGGTGGGGGGATGGGGGGACATGGGTCTAGATTTGATAAAAATATATATATATATATATATATATATAATAATTAATTTAAAAATATAATTAAATGTCTGAAAGAGACAACAATCTATCACTTTTTGAAAACACAGCTGTTAGTTTTGAGAAAAGGAAATCTCTGGAACAGAAATCAGTTGTAGGAAGAGTTAATAGTTATAAAATACTAAGCAAAATTTAGAACCATTTATTAATGATGTTGAATTGCCTCTAAACATTTAATACCACATGCTAAGCTCTCTTCAGGACCTAAATAGGCCATACTTTTCTGATAATTACAATCTAGAATAAGATAGTTACCAATGAAGGGAATGGGGAAAGAAGATACTACACCATCCCTTCTGAAAAAAAAATAACACTAGAGCTAAGTCCTGTGAAAGTCCCAGATCAGAACCTTCTAGTATGCAATAGGCCTAACCACAAAGGAGGTGCAAACTGAGCAGTTCAAAGACTATAAGAACTC